>MU846021.1:0-10898 GCA_030867225.1 Colletotrichum caudatum | reverse complement strand
GCGCGCGGGAAGGCGGAAACCTGCAACTCTGGAACCTGAACTGGAACCTGACCAACTAACAACCGACCAAACCAGCACGACCTTCCACCCTAGACGACGAACCACGACGACGACGACGACGCAGACCTAGGTAGTACTACCCACGTACCTAGTGTATCTCGTAGAGTACCGGCGACTCGCATCTTCCACCTCCGATCGATCCGTTCTCTGTCCGGATCCGTCCCTCCACGATCCTCCTCACCGCGGTTTGCCCTCCTCTCCCTGACCTCGCCCCGACCTGTCCTCCTCACCGCCCACACCTGGACCGCCGATCATCGTCTCCCTCCCTTTTTGATGGTCTCGTAGCTATCGCCTCACTTTCACCATGTCCGGCCGCAAGCTGGGAGGCGGCCGCATCTTGGGCAGCGGCAAGGGCCTCGCCCCTCCAACGCCTCCCGCCGTCCAGGGCCATCGACGCACCCCGAGTCCCTTTGCTCCCTCCGAGAGCACCCTGTCCATCAACTCCTCCTCGGCCTCTCCCCCAGTCTCGAGCCCCCTGCCCGACTTTGCCCAGGATCTTGCCTCAAACGTCAGCCTCGGCGGGCCCTCGACTGCTGCCGCACAGAGCTCCAAGCTGGTCTGCCCCATATGCGACGACGAGATGGTCAGTCTGCCTGCCTGCCTGCCTGCCTGCCTGCCTGCCGCTTTCTCCCGTCGTCGTCATCTTTGCTGACATCCGCGAGCAGTTGACTTTGCTTCAACTAAACAGGTGAACACTGCCGACCTTCTTACCGACGCTGAACTCTAGTCTCTGACCTCCCCTTCCCTCTCAGACACATCGACGACAACCATCAAGAATTGCCCGAGGTCGAGCAGGATGAGGTCCGTACCTGGTTTGACAAGCAGGTTCTCAAGGCGAAGCGCTTCCAGCCGCTATCCATCATCAACCAGAAACTCCGAGGCCTCGACGTCTTCGAATCAAACGAGTCGATGCCTATTGCCGCCCCCACAGTGTCGAAGCTGGTCGATGGCCCGATTGACCCCGACGACCTCATCACCAGGTCGCATTGGCAGCGCCCGACGAGCAACGACCGATGCACCGATCCCACATGTCCCAAGGGACTCGGCGCCGTCAATGGAAGCATAAACTGCCGCAACTGCGGGAGGCTGTTCTGCGAGGAACACACCATGTACCAGATGAGGCTGTCGAGGGCCGCACAGCACGATCCTGTGCGCGGCTACTGGGTCAGAGTGTGCGAAACGTGCTACAAGTCGAGGGACGGCTACAACGACCACAATGGCGTCCTGGTTGACCACACCCCGGCCTTTGCGGAAATCCGGCGCAAGAGGGTCGAGAGGCAGAACCTCGAAGTGGCTAGGCTGGAAAAGCGTTTGACCAAGCTGACGCATCTGCTTGCGAATGCGCCCCAGGATGTCACTACCAACAGCGGCGGGAACCTGCTCGCGCCCGTGGCCACGTTGACCGGCCAAAAGAACCAACGGAAGGTGTTGGAGCAATCGGTCGTGACGTGGGAAGACGACGCTTCCGTCAAGCAGTGCCCGTTCTGCCAGCAAGAGTTCGGGTCCTGGACGTTTAGAAGACACCACTGCCGGATATGCGGCCGCGTGGTTTGCGCCGATCCACTCACAGGCTGCTCGAGTGAAGTGGGTTTGAGCATAGCCAACCGTGAGTCTCATCCCAGGGATCGACCCATCGCGAGCACCGAGTCTAACAGTCCCAGCGACGAGTCCGGCAACGGAAAAGCCCCCGACGACAGCCCTGCCCGGCCAGCTCAGCGTCGACGTCCGCATGTGCCGGGAGTGTAACCACACGATATTTTCGAAGCGCGACTTCGCGGCGACCCTGTCCCACAAACCGCCAGACCAGCGCGCCTACGAGACGCTTCGTCAGTTCGAACGTGGCATTCGCCAGCTCATGCCCATATTCCAGCGAACCTTGCTGGCACTGCAGCCAGAATCCGAGGACGGGTCGGAGCTTTCGAGACCGCCACCAACCCACGCCCAGATTCAAGAGGCGTCCAAGATCCGCAAACGCCTCACCGATGCCTTTACAAAGTACGACACGGCCGCACGCCGTCTGCGCGACATGAAGACGACATCCAAGACCCAGCTTCGCCTGCAACAGGCAGTCTACGCCGCCGCCTCTTCATTCCTGCACACGCACATGTTGACGCTCAAATCGGTCCCGCAAATCCTCCGGTCTCGGTCATCCCAAGCGTCGCGCCTTCGGGCGCTTCAGTCGGGCAGCGTCAACGGGTCGTCGTCGTCCCTGCACCTGTCGCCACTCCGCAACCAGGAGCTCGCCGAGTCGGAAACCGCGAGCCAAGCCAGCGAAACCAGCACCGCCGTGTCGGCGCTCGAGACGGAGGAAAAGGAGGCCCGCGAGCGGCTGGTAGTCCTCGAGGAGCAGCGCTTCATGGTGCAGCAGATGGTGGACAACGCGCGGAACGCCCGGCGGTTCGAGGAGGTCAGCGCACTGACCCGCAACGTGGAGGAGCTCGACAGGGAGATTGAAGAGGCGAAGCAGAACGTCGGCGGCGTCGAGCAACGGTGGGAGGGTCTATACGCTTCCGGCCTGGCGCGGTGAGCAAGCAGCAGAAAGAGGAAGGGAGGGGAGGGGAGAGCAGGCAAGCGATCTTTATCAACATTATCGGAGCAACAGCATTGCATGGCGTTCAAGGACAACAGGGGGGTGGGGTCCGGGGATGATGGGAGCTTTACACCAAGACGGCACGTGGGAATCCCCGGCTTTCCCTCACAGCGGCAGGCGAAGCATTCGACATTTGGACGGCACGCCTTTGATTTCTTTTTTTTCTTTTATTTTCATCTTCTTTGTTTTCGGGACACACGCCAGCAACGTTTTGCTCTATTGGAAGGACAACCCCCCCCACCTCGAATCCGGGGTTTTCAAGGCCTCGTTAACTTTGCGCCCCCTCCCCCCCCCAAAGAAGAAAGTCATAATGGCAGAATCCGACTTGGAGGGTATGTGCGTAATAATAATAAAAAGAGGCTTGTTGAAGAAAACAAGTAATAATCATCAGATATCCTGACACCTCTCCCCAAACGCAGACGCGCGCGCGCGCACGTCATGTCCCAGATGCTTGCAAAAACAACAAAAGAGGGGTGGGAAGCCGGAGCTACAGCCCAATCCAAACGCCACCAGCCCAACAACCCCTTGGCCCGCTCAAAAACGACGCGGCGGGCACTAGAAACGACGTTTCGAAGATGCCTCCCTCTCTCTCCCTCTCTCTCTTTCTCTTTCTCTTTCTCTTCGCGTGTGTGCAAGTGTGTGTGTCCTCTCAGCAAGGTATATACTACTAGCCAGGTGGGCCCGATCGCCATGAGCGAGTCTTTTGACGTGTGGGCGGGGGGGGGGGGGTATGATGAAAAAAAAAACACCAGAAACAATACAGCAGAATGCGGTTTGACCGGGCAAGACGGGCCAACTCAGTGGACGACGCCCTCGACGCCGCCGAGGAAGCGCCTCACGCGATCCACCTCGAGCTCGCCCTTTTCGCTCTCGACGGCCCGCAGCAGGCCGTCGACGACGGCGTCGACCTGGTCCTCAGGCTCGCCCGTGCACATGGACACGACGCGGCGGTACTTGACCTCGAGGTCCTTGCTCCGGCCCTTGAGGGCGCCGGCCATCTTGCGCGTGACGTCCCGCCGCGCCGACACGGCGGCGAGCCGCGCCTTGAGGACCGTCGCCGAGGGCAGCAGCCCGCCCTCGCCGTTGGTGCCCGCCGTCTCGAGCGCCGCGCTGAGCTCCGTCTCCCACGACGACGAGAGGGAGTCGGTCCGCCCCGCGCGCTTCTGCTCCTGCGTGAGCCGCACCTGCTCCTCCTCGCGCGCGTGGCTGAGGTTCGACACCTTTTGTCGCGCCAGCTGCTGTTTCCGCAGCGTCGCCTGCATCGCCTCGAGGTTCCGCCGCGCCTCGCCGAGCTGCGCCGAGGTGATGCGGAGCGTCGAGTGGAGTGACTCGATGACGGCCTGCTTCGTCTTGACTTCTCCCTGAAACGTGGAGCTTGCCTCATTGAGAAGATGCGTGATGGCTGACGTATGTTAGATTGGGTTCAAAGGGACACATGCCCCTTTTTTTTCTTTTTCTTTTTCCACCAACGGTCAAAGACATGGGGGGAGGGTCGGGACTCACATGAAATTATGTCATCGCTGCTCTCCTTCGCCCGCTCGCTGCTGACGACTCCGTTCTTCTCGACGGCTCCGTTCGCCTCGGTGGGGCTGACGCCGTTGGGGGGCTTGGAGCCCTCTTCTGAGGCATCGCCCCCGATGCCAAAGTCCACGGGCCGGAGGCCGGCACGGTTGGCGATGTTGGGATCGGCGCCGACCTCCAAAAGCTGTGAAATGATGCTCCGGTTGCCTATCCGCGCAGCAATGTTGAGAGCCGTGTCGCCGGCGTGGTCCTGCGCGTTGACAATCTCCGTCATGAAGCGCGCGATGCCCATCCTGGGCTGCTGTGACTGCTGCGCCTGGGCGGTCTGCGAGCTGGCCGGCGCACTGTCCCCCTTTCCGTTGGCGGCGGCGGCGGTGGCCGATTGGCCGCTGGGGTTGCTGCCCTGCCGTACCACCCATTCCAAGAGGCTCTCGAGGTAATACCGGCTGGCCGCGTTCCTACCTTTGACGGCGCTGGTCATGGCGATGTGATGCAGCACAGTCCGCCCTTTGCTGTCGCGAATCTCAATGGTGCCGCCGAGGACGTCGAGGAGCTCGGGGAACTGCCCCTGGTCCATGGAATTCGTCACGACGCACGCCCTGACCAGAGCCGTCTCTCCCGAGGCGTTGACCCGGAACGGGCTCGCGCCCGCGGCGATCAGGGCGCGCAGCAGAGGCATGCGCGATAATGTCGCAGCCCAGTGAAGGGCGGTGTGGCTTTGCTGGTCAATGGGCATGTCGAGTTCAATGGGAGCCAGGGTCCGCAGCATCTCGTGCTTGGACTGATCTGAAGTCGCCGAGTCCATAAAAAGGCTCATCAGCATGCTCCGCTTGGCCTCGGCGCCGGGGGACATGTCGAAGGGCAGCGGAGTCAGGGGGCTGTAGCCGTCGTGTGGGGCGGGGTTCGCCTGGGAGTAGATGAAGGACTCGTTGGGCTCGGTAGGCGAGCCGGGGGGGTAGTTGTTGTACATGTCGACCGAGTGGCTGTATGCGCCGAAACTGTCCTGGGGCGTCATGGTCACGCGCTGGCGCTTGCGCGGGGGCTGGTCGGGGCCGTCGGCGAACTGCTGGCTCGTCTGCTGGGTCGAGTAGGCCGAGTCGTTCTGGGTGCCGTAATCGGAGGCGAAGCTCTGCTGGGAGTTGGCGGGGAAGTCGTCGCCGTTCTGCATGGAGCTTTGGCGGCTGAAGCTGGGGGCCTTTGTCGGGCCGTTGCGACCGCGGGGGCCGGGTGAGTCGAAGCGGGCCTTACTGATGGCGGCGACGGCGTGGGAGGCGGTGGCCGAGATGTTTTTGAAAAATGTGCCGTTGAGGCCGGCCATGCCGTTGGCCCTCGCCTCGTTCCCGGCGTTGTAGAGGCGCTTCCGCTGGGCGGCCATGGCCTGCTCCTTGGTGGGGGTGTTGAAGTCGCCGCGGCCGGCGATTCCGCCGTCCTGGCCCATGTCGTAGGTCAGCAGCGGGCGCAAAATCTCCTCGACGGCGTACTGGCGGCAGATCTCGACGCCGCGCTCGAACTTGACCCAGGTGCCCTGGTATTTGCCGTAGCCTCCTTGGACCTTTTCGTGTTCGCCGGTCTGGATCTCCTTCTCGAGAACCTTTGTGCGCTTTGCCTTCTCGACGCCGGCCACCTTGAGGATCTGGGTCGCATTGAGCCAGCTGTCTTGCCGCCTGCGCATAACGGCGATACCTTTGACTTCCATTTCGTAAACGTCGACGCCGGAGTAGACGGCCTACATGTGGGGTGTCAGTGCGACTGCCGCTAGAAAAGGCAAAGGGTGGAGAGGGTTTGAGGGCAGCAAGGAGTGCGAAATGCAGGAGGGGGAGGAGAAGAAGAAGAAGAAGGAGGCGGGGACTTACGCTGTAGATCTGGGGGGCGTCATTGGCGAGCCTCGATGAGTCCCCTCCATAGGCGCGAAAGCCAGGCTGGGATTGCTGGCTCATGGTGAAGGATTGTTGCGAAGAGGGTTGTGACTGCGATACGGAGGGCATCTTGGTAGAAGTAGGGGGATCGGGTCTCCCGTGGTTGAGGCGCGGTTGCGCAGCGGACGAGGAGGAGGGCTTGGGGCGGGAATGGAGGGAGTGAGAGGGTTGAGTGGTGGTAGTGAGGGCGGTCGAAGACATGTGCCAGCGCTAGAACATCTGGGAGGCGCAAAGATGCGACGACGGGCGATGGAAGTTGAGATATATATGTATATGTGTGTATATATATGTGTGAGAGAGAGACGGGATGCGGAGAGGGGTCGCAAGGGAGAAGTGGTCGAGAGGGGAGAGGTAGCCGGCAGGGTATCTATCGGGCGAGGGCGGCGGGATCGAGTAGAGGAGAGTATAGTAAAGTTGGGTTAAGTCTGGGAAATGCGTGCAGCCGGCGTCCTTGTCGGCCGCGGCCTTTGGCTTGGTCGTTATGGTGTCCGTCTTTCTTTGGCTGCGATGTGGTGCGGTGCGGTGCGATGCGATGCGGAGTTTTGTGGATGCAAGCTACCTACTTTGTGCGATACGGCAGCAAAGCAGAGCAAAGCAGAGCGTCCTGACAATTCCAGTATCGGTATCGTATGTAGGCAGGGAGGTGAGGGTAGAAGTTGCGAGTTGAAGGGGGGAATTGGCGGATTGGGATGCGAAGCCGAAACGAAGCTTTGAGTGAGGGAGGGGGCGCGCGGCTAATCCTAACAAAGTGAGGCCGGCCGGTCTTTGGGTCGGTCGGTCAGTCGGTCGGTCGTGGTCGGACAAGACAAGACAAAACAGTACGTCTCTTTTTGTTCTTTTTTTTTTCTCTTCCTTTTCCCCCCGGAGATTGAGAGAGAGTGAGAGAGTCTACTTGGTAGCCAAGTCGTGAATGGCAGAAGTGGATTTTGTGGGTGAGTATTCGACGGACGGACGGACAGGCAGACAGACAAGACAGAGAGATGGAGATACTCCGTAGAGAGAGATATCAAATGTCATACGCAGCTGAACAGAGCGACGTCGCTTTGGTTGGCTGGGTTGCCGGGGCCTGGGGGTCGAGTTCTCAGAGTCGAATTCAAAAATAAAAAATAAAAAAGGTCCGCAGCGCTGAGCCCGAAACGGGAATTTCAATTAAAGGCGTGTGCTGGGGGACGTGTCGGTTTCGCGAGGCGACGCAGCTATTTCGTGTCTTGGTCGTGTCGCGCGTCTCAATTTACGGGGATGCAGAGGAGAGCAGAGCAGAGCAGAGCAGCAGCGAAGAGGGAGACCGAGGGAAGGGGAGGAACTGAACGAACCGCACCTTCCTTGGCAATTGGTGGGCAAATTGGTGCTTTCCCATTTGTTAAGCGAGACGCACTGATCAGCAAGAATAGAATGTCTGACCTTGCCTTGCCTTGCGGTCTGAGCCGGTACGTACTTCGTAAGATGTACGTAATCGTCAAGTGCACCTGCTGTGACGTGACGTGCCGTGACGCGACGCGTCGGATGACCGAGGTACGGACTGTACGTACGATGTACGTGCCTCTCCGACGTAGGCGTAGGTCATCTTAGGTAAGCTCTTATCTTATCGTATGTCACTCCACTCACTCACTCACTTCAAGCTTTGCCCAATCGGCCGCTGTCCCGCTTCTGATGCTCTTTGCTACAGTGATGTGATTGCCGTGAGTGCTACACCACTTAGGTCTCCAAGCTCCGAGCTCCAAATTCTCTGCATTGCCGTCTGCATGCATCCTGCTCGACATCGCACATGCGTCTCTACCCGACTCGACCCGACCAGACATACAGACAGACAGACAGACAGACAGACAGGCAGACAGGCAGACTCACGATAGCCATGACGAACAACAACAACAACAACAACGCCCTTGTCCTCTGACCGCCTATACTATCATCCGCCACCATGCCCTATTCCCGAATCCCCTTGCCCCGTCCCGTCCAGCCGCTGCATGTCCATCGCCACCTCCTACGAGCCGCCTCTTACTTCCCGCCCACCATACGCCCCTTCCTCGACGACCGCATACGATCCGATTTCCGAAAAGAGCGCCAGAGGGCCGCCGAAGCCGAGGCGAACCTCTGCCATGCTCTCGACCCTGAACAAGCGCGCAGGGACGAGGAATACCGCCGCAAGAAGCACCTGCTCGACGCAAAGAAGAGGATCCCCTTCCTCCATGCCTCGGCCACCGGAGACGGGCCACGCTTGCGTACTCTCATGTGGCACGTCTTCGCCCGTCTGGGCAAGCAACGCCGCGAGCTCATGTCCCTGTTCGTCGCCAAAGAGCCCGAACCCCCCCTGGGCCCCGAACAGCTCCGCGAGCGCATGGAACAGATGGAAAGGGACAGGAAGAAGAGGGAGAGGCTGCTCAAGACCCACCCCTGGAAACGAAACTGGGACAGACAAGACCCTACCCCCTGGGCATACCAGCACCTGAGCCCCATCGAAGACAACTGGGACATACCCAAGCTGACCGCCTACCTCAGGGCCCAGCGCACCCAACAGGGCAACGTCTCCGGCGCCGCCTTCCCGCGAAGCCATATTGGGAGCACAGATGCGAAGAGTCAGGTGCCCAAGGAGGACATCTGGGGCCGCCCGACCGCCCCGCGGAGGGTGACGAAGGCCGTGCGGAAGTGGTGGAAGGTGGCCGCCGACAGGCTCATGCCCCCGATCGACAGGGACAGCTGGGATTTCCTCAAGATGCTCGCCTCCGGCGACGCCTCCAGGGAAATGTACCGGTTCCCGCCCAGGAGGCGCATCGCAGCCCCCGTCGGCCTGGAACGCGGCGCTCGCCCGGACTGGGACTGGACGATACATACCCGTCTCCCCGCCCGCGACCTCCAACGCCAACGCAGTGCGAGGCTCACACGCCTGACCGGCCAGTGGGATGACGGGCCCTACTCCAACTCCAACTCCATCGGCAGGGTGCCTTCCGGTCGCCGACAGCCCTTCCGCACACGACTGATGCGACGGGAATACGAACGAATGTGGATGGCATCCTCGTACATGGAGACCCCGACCCCCAGGGAGGGGTCGAAGCCCGCCGTCGCGAAGCCCGCCGTCGCAAAGCCCGTCTGGGGCCTCAAGCAGGTGGAGCTGCCCGTGGCCACCGCCGCCCACCAACGTCTCTTCCAAGGCGTGGACTCCAGGGGGAAAAGACCGAGGCCGGGCGCTCCCCGCGCGCAAAAGCACAATCGGCCCCCCGCGGCCGCCGGTGACGGTGACGGGGAAACCAGAGAGAGGATTTCAAGTGGGCGGACAAAAAAACTGGAAGGGGTAAGCTAGTTTATTCTTCTTTTATCGCTTTTGACAGAAGACTCTTCCCGCCGCCGCCGCCGCCACCACCACCACCACCATGGCCACCGTCACCCAAGCAGACCCGCCAGCTTCGGCAGGGCGTCGCCGTCGACGCGCATGCCCACCCAGTCGTCCATGGCCTTGGCGCCGATGGACTCGTAGAACTTGATGCTCGGCTCGTTCCACTTGAGGACGACCCACTCGAGGCGGCCGCCGCCCATGGCGACGACCTCCTTGGCCAGCTCGACGAGCAGGCGCTTTCCGTAGCCCTTGTTGCGCTCCGACTGGCGCACGTAGAGGTCCTCGAGGTAGACGCCCGGCTTGGCGCGCCAGGTGCTGTAGTTGTAAAAGTACAGGGCCATGCCGACGCCCTCGCCGGCCTCGTCGAAGAGGAGCAGGCACCGCGCCGGCCGGCCCGGCGCCGTGGGCTCGGTCTGCGGGTGGCCCGGCGTGTAGGTGGTCTGGTCAGAAGGGGCGAAGGCGATGGTGTTGCCGAGGGACTCCTCGGTCGCCTGGACGCTGTCGAGCGCACGCTCGTAGTCGGCGAGCTCCCTGATGAGGTTCAGGATGATGGGGATGTCTTTCCCGGAGGGTGTTAGCCTCGAAGATGCCGGGCCCGGCTGCACATCCTGCCAGGAGATGGCAAGGGGGGGGAGGGGGGGTCCATGGAAGGGCCGGTGGCTTTCAGTCTTACCTTGACGACGGGCATGTCTGACGGTCGGACCTGAGCATGTCATTTTGAACTATTCCGAGACCCGGAGGACGTCTTTCTCGGCCGTGATTGAGTGCAAGATGTCGCTTGTAGCAGCTGGGCCGCAGTCTGACTTGTAAACACACAGGACCGGTGAATAGTAAATAGACGCGTCCTCGAAGGGCGCGCCTCATGTCGTCGAGTGGGGAAGCAGAGAGTCTCCCCGCCCTCGACTGTACCGGCAGAACTCACCACGATGCTCACCGCCTTCTGGGGTCGTTTCATGATCCCTTGATGGCGATCTGAGTGTGAGTGAGCGACTCGGGGAACAGAGGTCGACACCGGCTCGAGAGTCAATTCAGACGTCCGTTGTAGCGCAGGCAGTGGGCAGGCAGGCAGATTAGCTGAATAACGAACCCCCCCCCAGCCAGCGGCCTGAGGGATACTCATGGGTGGACCACAGCGTCGCCGAAAAGTTTCATTTCACAAGATGCAGGGTCCCATCCCAGACGGCAGCTGTCCTTTACAAGATGGAAGGATAGATTGATCAACAAGCAGTTTCGAATGTCACTGGCTAATACCACGGTACCTACCATGAGTATGGACTCTTGTGCCGTACGGTAGACTGCCGCGGCGAGGAACAAAAGGCCGGAGTCTGCGGCAGGCTTCACGTCCGGCGAAACAGGCCGATCGCCGACACCGGGCCGGGTTTCGATCGATTCACCCACGCTAACGTATGTGTGTATGTGTGTATGTATGTATGTGTGTACCTATGCCATTGACGAGTTGGAGGAGGCCCCCCCCCCCCCCCCC
>MU846020.1:85000-228594 GCA_030867225.1 Colletotrichum caudatum | reverse complement strand
TAAACTTTATATTATAGGTTTTTATTAAAAATAATTATTTCTTATTAAGCTTATAATAGTAATTAACTTTTTTAGATTTTATATAGAAAAAACCAGAATTATATATCTTATAGGTATGTAGATATAAACAGCTGGTTTTAGCTGTTTTTGGTGGGAAAAGGTGGGCGGAATGCAGGGGGGGGCGGAAAGTAGGTAGTTTGCCTTATGTTTTGTATCTATTGCGCTTAAGAGGGTTGTGGTTGCGAAGTTAGGAGCCTGATCGGCAACTCCGATAACTCTTGCAAGTTCGGATGAGGACTGATTAAGCACTTATGGCTGATACTTGGTCTGCGTCATCAGTCCTCATCCTAACTTGCAAGAGTTATCGAAGTTGTCGATCAGGCTCTTGAAGAGCTTGACATCTTGTTCGCTAGGGGCGTCAAGGCATCCGACTTTGCTTCATACAAGGTATCGATGCATATTATGCAGGCGGAGAGGAGGTTCAATAGATCCATCTTTGCGGTTGCAACCGGTCACTTCTGGCCCAAATCGAACCCTCGGAGTGAAGTCCACCGGTTCCCTGCCACACAACGAAAGGGGAATCCGGCTGCGTTTTCCCCGGCGGGGGGTGGAGGTCGTCACCTCGGCAATGGAGGCAACGGGGGCAATCATACCCCCCGTGGCGACATGCAAGCAGCATTGCGGGGTCACTGCGGGGAACCTGGGAGTTGCGATGCGACGGGAACGGGGTCAGCGTTTAATAGAACTCGATCATTGCCGAACCTCGATGCTCCGATTGGGGGAGCCTCGAGTCCAGTGACAAAGCGAAAGGGAGGACGCCAACCCTGGCCATGGGATATGACATGTCTGCTATATAAGTCAGGCACGATAATGTCTGAGAACATCATGGGCATCGTCCTTTGATGCACGCGCGCCGCCGATCCCATCATGAAGCTCAACAACATCCTTTCGGCTGTCTTCGTGGCCCTGGCCACTGATCAGAGCGCTGCCTCGGTCGCCCCCCGTGCATCGTCAGGCGCTGCGACTGTTGACCTCGGCACCTCGACAGGAGCGGCTCGGTTCCTTGGGTCGGGGTTCATCTATGGATTCCCCGACAACGGTACAAGCGCGGACAGCTCCATCCCCGACCACTTCGCGACCGACATCAAGTTCAATGCTTGCCGTGCCGGCGGTGCCCAGACGCCATACCCAGGATGGGCCGGCGGTGGGTACGACGGCTATATCGGACGTTTCAACTCTACGCTGTCCAATTACAGAACCGCTCGCAAGTATGGAGCGGATTTCATTCTTCTCCCTCACGACCTATGGGGCTCTGATGGGTCCTTGGGGGGAGGCGGGCTGTATCCGGGAGACGATGGCGACTGGTCTCAGATGGAGGCTTTCCTCGAGCAAGTCGTCAGGGACCTTGAAGACAACGACATGCTCGAGGGGCTGGTCTTCGACATTTGGAACGAGCCGGATATTGATACCTTCTGGGCACGCTCCTGGGATCAGTACCTAGAGTACTATGTTCGAGCTCACAGAATCATAAGGTCAGCTCTGCTCGCTTTGGCAACGTAGCCCGCGACTAATGCATCATAGGGCCAAACTTCCTGGGACCCTGATCAGCGGACCATCCGGCGCAAGCGTACCTGATCTCCAGAGTTCGACCTGGACTTCTTGGCTAGCCGCCATATCGGCAAACGATACGGTTCCCGACATATACTCCTGGCACCAGATTGGAGACACGGGGCGTGAGCTCGACAGGGTCATTCCTGATTTCAACACACTTCTCGGCCAACACAATCTTCCGCGGAGAGCTATAGACATAAACGAGTACGCGGCGCGCGAAAGGCAGAACCCTGCCAACTCGGCCTTCTATCTGGCTCAGCTCGAACGCCACAACCTACGCGGCCTGAGGGCCAACTGGGGCAGCGGAGCGGGCCTGCACGATCTGATGGCCGACCTTGTTTTCAAGGACTCCGACGGTGGCTACGAGCCCAACGGCGATTGGCAGACGTACAGGTACTACGCCGGGATGACGGGCGACCGCGTCGCCACGAACGCGTCGCCGGACCTCGGATTCGACGTCTTTGGGACCGTTTCTGGGAACAGCGTCAAGGTTCTTGCGGGAACCCAGTCCCTCCAGGCCTCGTATCAAATCAGCGTCTCGGGGTTGGGTCGTATCGGACTGCCTGCCGACGGGAGTCTCTCGATCCGCAGTCTTCGTTTCGACTTCGATGGCCGCTCAGGCCTGGTCCAGGGTCCTGTTGATCTTGGCACGACTGTGTACACGTACACGTCTGATACGGTCGGTCCAGTTCTTTTCACATCAGGCATCTTTGGCTGATCCATCCATCTAGCTACACATTCTTGTGGAAACTCCGACGAACTCAACTGCATTTGCTTTCGAATTCTCTGGCGGCCAGTAGATCAAAATGGAGCCGAAAATGTAGGGTCTAGTACATTGCCATCTCCAGCATGACTTGACATATTATGGGACCAGGAGGAGTAGATACGCCGGGCTAGATGCAGACCGATGACCCAAGCTAGCCGTCAGATAAGAAAACATCCACCATAAGTGTGGAATGCATTGTGTATTTACCCATTCAACCTCCCTCATATTATGCACGACGCAGCAAGGCGCTGCCTGAAAAGTGGTTATGATTGGCCCTTCTAAACGTGCTAGTGGGATGCGCAAAGGCTGGACAGGTAGTCAGCTAATAGCGCGCTAGGAAGAAACCCTTACGGTTCGCGGATATAAGATACGAATTCGTTCAAGACGACTAGTGTTCGTGGAAGATCGTGCACTACCTTACATTGAAGGGTTGGCCACATGACTTCAACAAGAGGGATCTTGTTGTGATGCAAGGTACATATACCTTTCCGTAATTAGTGATCCATCTGAACGATAGAGCGGGATGATGAAAATGACGAGGATTAAGAATGGGACTTTGGTTGCGATGTCTTTCCTGTACCTCGGCAACATGCCTGCGGCTCAAAACCTGACAAACCCTATTAAGAATATGATAGCTGACGATTGATCCTTGCAAACATTAGGAGATTGGTTCAATGCAGTAGGTAACTGTGGATACTCGGTATGCTTAGTAGTGGTCTGACATATGGAACATTGTTATGTCTATCTAGCATGATATTTAACAAAGTTAGGAGCCGCCCTTAGTTCTCTGTTCCGCATGGATTTCCTCGCCAAATCACTGATGGCTCATGTCGTCGTCCCTCTTCAAGAAGAGCCAAAGTCTTTTTTTTCTTTAGTTGAAATCCGGGATGCCGGTGGTGCCCGGACGAATTTCTCCTGGTGGAGCGAGGCCTTGAAGTCCAGTGCATGTTTGTGGAGACCGTCACCTGTATCGATCAACATATCCCTGCCGTGCTGCAAGCGACGGTATCTTTCATATGTCATACACTGACAGTAAGCACTAAGAGTTACGGAATCCATGGATCGAGTGAGGGGTTTTCGGTTTTGGGCAGAGGCTTTGCCCGTCGGGCAGGTTGGAAACTTATGGTATATCAGTAGGTTCAAGTCAGCCAAGCGGGCCCTCTGACTATCAAGGCTGAAGCAGTCGTTGTCGACAAGGTAAAGATCGGCGAGGGACATTTGAGAAGGATCAGTTTATGGAATCGATTCAGCCTAATCATGTATTGCACCCTACTGTGCAGTTTTACTTTGGCGAATAAGGGCCCAGAGTCTGAATGCTCCTATGCGAATCTAGGTAGCGGTATCACCCCCCCTCACAGACTTTACCTAGTCTAACTACTTTGACGTTGCTATAATGTATCTTACTTCTGAGAGAGAGCTACAAGTATGTAAAGGCAGGTTGAAGACTTCTTCTTCCCAATGTTTTTCACTGTCTCACCAGCAAGCCTCGGGAAATCTTTTCTATCGGACTCTCTTGTCTTTGTTCGTGATGGTCAGTTTTGCCCTTCCCGCCTTGGCCGCCCTGGCCTTGGCCCGACTTCCTGGAGCCACCCCGGTCGCGACTCGGTCCGGCGCCGCCGAGGTCTTTTCGTTCTCCCGGTGGGTCGACGGCATCATCGCCGACCCCGACGGAGACAACTTGACGCCCGAGGAGGCTGTTGAGGCCTGGCACGCGACGCTCAACGAGGCGAGCGCGGCCACGACCGGGGGAACCCTCCTCCAGAAGCGTTACTACTGCAACACAATCCCCAATACGGAGGCCTACGTACGTTCAAGCCCTTCCCCTGCGCACGTTTTTCCCGTCGTGCTGAGCCGGTAACACAGGTCCCTGATGCGGTGGCCTGCATCAACGAGCTCGCCCGCCGTGGTGGCCAGGAGTGCAGGGTTGATACTGTCAATGTCTTCTGCGTCATTGGCCGGGCCCAGATCACCGGAGTCAAGGGTGGCACCGCCCAGTACACGTCTTCGTCTTGGTGAGGGAAACCGACAAGTGGTACTTTGGATCATGTTCTAACAGCATCTGTTCAGCAATGACGTCGCCCGCGGTGCTGGTTACGTGATGGACTACTGCACTCGCGCCGACAACACCGTGCAGGGTGCGGAATTCGCGTACGGAAACGGTAATCTTTTGGTTTGGATCCGCCGACCCGATTGAATCCTGCCTAGGTAGACTGCTCAATCTTCTTGTCAGCTTCCATCATATCTGAAAGCCGGTAGGAATGAATGAGTGATCTGTTTGGTCCAGAGTTGGGTGTCAGCAGAAGAGAGGATATATATACATCGAGATCGTCTGTACGGCCGTAAACATTTAGTCCTCATTTATGATCATTTCTTTTGGCTATGCTCAAGTCAGACGTTCGGCGGCTTACTTATTGTATGAATGGCTGCTGCCGCCGACTAGACAACTGTTTGGCCCCCTCTTCCCCGATGACGAGGGTAGGATTATTGACCTCTTACGATCCCCCCTCTCTCCTCTGGATCGACGAGAACGACCCATGGCGACGACTACGCATACCGCAGCCGGACGTTCACGCCGTCCCTCGGCGCCAGTGTGAGGCGCAGGTCCTTCTTCGGCTTTCCCTCCGGCCCCAGCCATTCCATGCTCTCAAATCTCTGCAGTAGCCTCACGATGAGGTACGCGGCCTCGGTAAGCGCGAATTGCTCTGTAACAACGGTTAGTTGGTTTAGTTAAAGATTATTACGCAGTCCCAAGGTTAAGGAAAGAAGAGAGAGAGAGAGAGAGAAGGGAGAAGGGACAAGGGAGAAAGAAAGAAAAAACAAAAAAAAACTCACGTCCGAGACAGGTCCGCGGCCCGCCGCTGAACGGGATGTAATTCCAGTCCAGGCGCACCCCCTCCCACCGCTCGGGCCGGAACTCCGCCGCCTCCTCCCAGATGTCGTCCCGGCGGTGCAGCAGGTACGGCGAGAAGTTGACCGTCTGCCCCGCGCGCACCACGACGGGCTGCTCCCCGTCGGCGCCGCCGCCCCGGGGGAGCACCGTGTCCCGCGTCGCGATGCGAATGTTCAGCGGCACGACGTCGTACACGCGCAGCGTCTCGCGCAGAACGAACTGCAGGTACTTGGACGCCTTGAGCGTGCCGAAGTCGATGTTGGCCGGGGGCTTGCCGTCGTCCGTGTTGTTGTACTCGCCAAAGTCCCGTATGATCTCGGCGCGGAGCCGCTCGAACACGGCGGGGTTCCGCGCGAGGAGGAGCAGGGTCCACGACAGGAGGGTGGCCGTCGTGTCGCGCCCGGCGATGAGCAAGCCCAGGAGCTGGTCCCGCAGCTCGCCCTTGTCCCGCGTCTGCTCCACCAGCGCGTCCAGGAGGCTGTAGCCCTCGCCCTCGGCCGCCGCCCGGGGCTTGGCCGAGCCGAGGGCCATGCGGACGTAGTGGTCGGTGTACCTCCTGATGTAGTCCGACGCCTTTTGACCCTTCCCGCTCGGCGCGAGCCAGTACATTCCCTGCAGGCGTATGCGGGTGGTGATCCAAAACTGCGCTTCGCGGAAGGCCTCGTCAAAGGTCATGTCGTTGCCGCTCTGGTCGGCCGCCATGGCGGTCGCGGCGCTTGTCGTGGGCGACGTGCCCGTGGCGGCGGCCGTCTGCGACTCGACGCTCTCGCCGAAGAGGAAGCCGGTGGACGTGTCGAGGGTAAAGCGGAAGAGCATGGGCATCATGTCCACCGTCACGGCGCCGCCCTCGGAGCGGCCGACGAGCGGGAGGGCCCTGAATAGCGCCTGGACGGCGGCCTCGGTCTTGTCGAGGTCGTTGATGTGGTCCCGCGAGAACTGAGGGCGGAACAGCGCGCGCGAGTGCTCCCAGAAGGGGCCGTCGGCGGTAAAGATGCTGTGGCCCAGAAGCGGCTTGAACTGCTTGATGCGCCTCTTGCCGAGATCGAAGTCGTTGAAGTTGGTGGCCAGCACGGCCTTGATGTTGGCCGGGTCGATGGTGTAGATCTCCGTCGGGCCGAACAAGCCCGGCCTGGAGAAGGTGGTGCCGTTGGCGGCATAGCCGGCGCCGATACAATCGTCGAGGATGTCGCCACCGTTACGGACGGTGGTCACGGCTCGCCAGACCACATCGATGCCGAAGGGTAGCTTCGTCGAGACGAGCTTGGGGAAGGTCGCGCCGTGGGCCTTTGCGAAGCGCTCGAGGCGCCGGCGGGCGAGGTAGGACGAGGCGACGTAGTAGGCCACCAGCACCGGGAGGGCATAGAGAAGCGCCGTGGAGGAGAGCAGCGCCATCGTGATACTGGATTCCGGCTATCAAGTGGTGGACGACCGACCACCCAAAGGGAGTTTCCTGACCGCCGTGGAGGCGAGTTGAGATTTTATATATCACCCACAAACATGGTGCAAACATTGCTGGGACGTCTGCCGAATGGGGACGCCACGGACCGGGGGGGAGGCATGGTCGGGCTGGTGTGGGAAATATCCCCATCCCACGGTTCCAACGTGACGATCCGTGTCCCATGAGCCTCCACTCACAAGGACTCCATTTTTACGCACCCGTCGACGAATCGCTGGGCGTCGGACTCTTAACCGCTTGGTATCGGACTCTTAGTTCGTGGGGCCACTACCCATGCTACCTACCTCGGATGGGTATCGTAGATGCATGGGTTATCGGTCTCTCGGATTCCCCTCACATTTATTAGATTTGGACGGCGTCATCGTCGTCGTTTTCGTATACGTGGCCATGGCCGTGGCCGTGGCCGTCTGCAGAAGGGGTATCCAGGAGCCACAAGTCTGAAATTACTGCAAAACAGAAGAAAAAAACGTGTTTCTCGCAAGCGAGATAGGGTCCAGTCGACATGGCCATCGGCCCAAACCCTTCCACGAGTGATGGATACACACACTGCTACCTCGGCCCGGGACTAGGATAACGTTATCGGGGCCCAGGTTCCGTTGTCCTGTGCGGACGTGTGTTGGCGAGAGAGCATTAGAGTTTACCACGAGCAGGGGAGTCGAAGCACGTAATGTTGTTCACCGAGCTCCACAAGAGAATGCCTGTCATGACTCGACTGGCATTCCGTCTCAAGGCCCTGAAATTCGGCATGATGGCGGCTCGTCCATGAAACGACCAACTTTTTTCTTGTTCGCAGACGTGGCACGCGGAGCGTGTGCGTGGCCTCTTTTCCGGGCTCATAAGGCTCCATCCAAATGGCCCGGAGTGCTATTCATGGCAATGATATCCTCTAGCACCGGTAGTCGGGACTCGAGATTCCATCGGCGCCATGGTCGAGCGGCTGTCGAAAGCGACCGGGGAGTCGAAAGAAATTGGAAGAAAAAGGATCAATCAATATGGGAGTCGTCAAATTGAAATGCCTGTTGTCCGGCAGAACCAGAATGCTGTTGTGTCTCGGTGGTGGATGCTCCCTATCCATCGCGCAAGGGTGGCTGACTCCTTCGGTCCGTCCATCCAAGTGCGGCGTCCGCAGCCTCATCTGCCCAGGTTGTTCACGACGCTCCCGACCATGACGGCGACCTCCCTCTCCCAGTTTCCCTCCCCCCTGGTCTTGCCCTTGAGGGCGCTCGGCATCTGGCACCCCCTGACGACGCACTCCCGCACGGCGTCGCCAACACTCGCCCTGTTGGACCGCAGCGTACGGCCAGCCACGCCGCCTCGGTTGACAATCTCCTGCACCCGCGGGCCCAGGCTGCCGGCCATGGTGCGCCAGAAGTAGCTCGGCAGGCTGCCCGTCTCGAGGTGCGCCAGCAGGGGCTGCAGCATGTTGGTCTGCTTCTGCGGAGCGGCGACGAGCGGGTGCGTTGGCAGCTTGGTGGACTCGAGGACCAGCTCGAGGGCGACGACATTCTGGCACCGCGCCGATATCTCTGCGAGGGTGCGCTCCAGCGTGGGCAGCTGGGCCAGGGACCGCGACAGCGATGCGATGGACGACTGCAGCGCCGAGCGCAGGTACCCCTCGAGGGCGGCGAGCAGCAGCTGGGGCGCCCAGCGGTCCGTCTTCTGGGCGGCGTCCGCAGGCGCGGGGGAAAGCAGGAACAGAGTGATCATGCCCGAGACGGTGCGGGCCTTGGTCTCCTCGCCCTGGGCAAAGGTGGCGGAGTCGGGGATGGCAAAGTCGCGGATAATCTTGTCGGCCGTCTCCCTCGCGGACCGCTCGATGGGGGCGACGACGGCGTCGCGTAGGGTGCGGACGGCGTCGACCCTGGCAAGCCCGTAGCCTTCCGCGCCGGGGGCGTCGTTGTCGAGGATCTCGCGCAAGGAGAGTATGGTGTGGCAGCAGCGCACGAGGGCGCGGTGGTCCTCCTTCTTGGCGGCGGCGGCGGCGGCGGCGCTGGGGCTCGAAGCGGCGACCTCGGCGTGCTGAACCTCGAGCTGCCTCCCCAGCTGCAGACAGCGGCCGACGGAGCGGCCCAGCTTCAGGGTCTCCCACAGGCGGGTGGCGACCTGGCGGACCTCCTCGGCCTCGGCATGCTTGTCGATGACCTCCTTCTCGAGCTGCTTGTAGCTGTCGTTGAGGCTCTTGATCTGGGCGTCGAGCTCGGAAATGATGCGCTTGCTCGCGGCGGTCTGCTCGCGGGTGTAGGTGAGCAAGGGAGTGGCCTTCTTGGAGGTGAGGGAGTCGATGTGGGAGTCGACCTCCTGGGTGTCGAAGAGCACGCGGGACAGCGGGGTGGATAGGTCGAGGGGCACGTCGCTGGGGTTGTTTGTGGCGAGGACGAGGGTGTTTGCAAAGGCGGAGGGGTTGAAGGCCGGGTCGAGGAAGGCCTCGTAGTCGATGTAGGAGGGGTCCTCTTGTTGGCTGGTCGTCATGACGGGCGGCGGTAATCCATTGACCGGAGGATGGAGTGATGACGATGCTTTGCTTGTGTGGAGCGTGGGCAGGTTGCAGTTTGTTGCACCGAGTGTGAAGTGAAGTGAAGTGAAGTGAAGTGAAGCTCCCTCCATCGAGCTCCAGAGCTCCAGCTGTCCTGTCTCGGCCACGACGGAGCAGTACGTACCTGTGCTGTGCAGTGTGGATATCACCTTATGTAAGGGCTGGCAGCAGTGCTTACCTCAGCTCCGACGAAAAAGTGGCTTGCTTCCGCCTGACGGTGGCTGGTGATTCCCCGCATTTTGTTTCGCCTGCGCCACACGCTTAATTGTTGCGATGACGCCGTGCGCCCCCCCCCCCCCCCCGGGTCTCGTCTCGAAGCGGGTTGTTTTGTTTTTTGCATTAAACAATTTCATCCTGGGTTTCCATTGACCGACCCAAGATCGACAACAATTCTTCGCCTTCTTCTTCCTCCGCTTCGGCCCTCCTCCCGAAGCTTCGGCTTCTCCACGCTGACCAACAGACAGAACCAAGTACCGGTACACTCCACTACACTACACTACGCTATCCGTACACCCAACCATCTATCCCATCCCGGCCGTTCCGTCCTGCATCTCCACCGACCACTTGTCATCGAATGATCTGCGCGTAGCGAGCGTAGCGTAGCGTCCATAATCCTACCCGGTCGCGCGCTGACTACTCGCGGCACTAACGGAAGGGGAACAAGTCAAGACGAACAAGAACGACAAGAAGAAGAAGAAGGCGACCCGGTCTCCGACTATCCGCCTTTCCGAGCGTTCCATGACGGGACTGCAGTAATCATAATTTTGCCATCCTTTCCGCCAAACCCTGACCACTCATTTTCTTCTCCCTTTTCATTAATCGTCTCTTTTTTTCCCACCTCTAACCCTCGACCTCTCTGCCCTCCCTCTCGCCAGCAATGTCCTAGTTCCGCACCCGTCTGTGCCCTCCGCCTCTCCTCGAGAGCAATCCAATTGAAATAGCCATTGGACGAATGACGAACGGGTTCCGAACCCAAGCCGACCCAAAGCCCGCCGCATCCCGCCGATCCCCTCCCCGGGCAATCCGGCCAACCCGAGACCGAGCCTGACCTCATCCGACCTCGAACCCGTTGACGTCAACCTCGACCTCGGCCTCAATCCCGACCTCGACCTCAACCTCAACCTCTCCTCAACCTACCGTCCGAGCCACCACACCCGCCCCTCATGGCCCTCCACCCCCGCGCCCTCCTCGGCTTCCCGCCCGGCGCCAACGCCTCCGACACTTTCATTTCCGGCGTCCATCTCAACCGCACCGTCCTCACCTTCTGGAACTACACCCTCTACACCAACGGCACCCTCTCCAACGGCTCCAACTGCTACGTCGTCGAGCCCCCCTACGCCCCCGTCGGCCTCCTCCCCAACGGCTCCTTCGTCAACTCCACCTGGTGCTACGACCCCATCAACCCCATCGGCCTCCGCGCCGGCGTCGGCGTCGGCTTCGGCGTCGTCTACGGCCTCGCCCTTGTCCTCGTCCTCGCCTGCCTCACAAAGCACGGCCGCTCCCACCTGCCCCCCTCCAGGCGCTTCTACCCCGTCGGCCGCCGCTGGCAGTGGTACTATGCCATCCTCGTCTGCGTCGCCGCCTTCATCAGCCTCTTCACAAACATCGACGTCGACCGCTTCTACGTCGTCGGCCTCCCCATCGTCATCAACAGCTTCTTCTGGTACCTCCTCCAGCAGTTCACAATGGCCCTTGTCTGGGAGGCCGTCCGCCACTGGGGCAGCTGGAGCGAGCGCCAGGCCGTCGACCCGGACCCATTTTCCCTGCGCGACGGCGACCGCAGGAGCAAGATGGAGTTCTGGACCCCCTTGTGGTTCTACTTCTGGCTATGGCTGGTATAGCCCCCCCCCTCTCCGTCTTTGCATGCCTCCCATAACCACTGACACCATCCCCCAGAACTTCTTCCTCATCATCCCCCGCAACTGGGGCGAGATTGAGAAGCAGCGCTCCCCCGACCAGACCGCCGCCCGCGCCGCCCCCAACGCCACCGACGCCCGCTTCAAGGCCGCCACCTTCTGCCTCGTCGTCTGCTGGCTCACCATCGTCGCCTCCCTCCGCCACTCCATCAAATACTACTACCCGCGCAACCGCGGCCTCCTCAACCGCGCCCTCGGCTTCCTCCGCCACTGCCCGCCCCGCTTCCTCGTCATCGTCCCGCTCGCCGCCTGCCTCATCGCCTACCAGGGCATCGTCTCCTGGAACTTTGCCTACTCCGTCCTCAACGCAAAGGCCTCCCTCGCCCCCGTCTATGCCGGCGGCTACGGCCCCGCCCTGCTCATCCTCTACACCCAGATCGCCTACGGCTTCCTCTCCCCCAACGAGGATAAGGAGCTCATCCGCCAGCGCCGGTCCCGTGGCGCCCAGATCGACCGCGAGATGGGCTACGTCCCCAAGCCCGCCTGGTGGAGGCGCGCGAAGAACGACGACCACCTCGTCGGCCGCATGTCCATGCGCGAGCGCATCGCCATGAACGTCCGCGAGCTCGGCGGCGGCGCCGCCACGAGCCGCGGCGTCCGCCAAAACATCGACGCCATGGCCGACGAGCGCGAGCGCGACCGGACCGACCGCGAGATCGAAATGGGACCCGTGGACCGCCGCGGCGGCAACGCCACCGGCGCGGCTGCGGCGCCCGTCCCGGTGAGGCCGGGTTTCGACGCCGCGCAGGGGTCCACGTTCTCCTACACCGGCAAATCAGACCGCCGCCGCACCGAGCGCGCCATGACCGCAGCGGCGGACCTGCTCTTCCCCGCCGGCGCCGGCGCCCTCGCGAGCCGGCCCGACCGCACCTCGGAGCTAACGCAGCACGGCCCGCCGCCGTCGTACGCCGACGTCTCCGGGGGGGCCGCCGCCGCCGCTACCGGAGGACGCGGCAGGACAACAGACGGCCTCGGCACGCCCCACGACCACAGCCAGCGCAGCAACAGCACCAGCACGGCCGTTTCCATCACGGGCCAGCAGCCCCAGCAGGTAAAGAGCATGCTAGATATTTGATATTGTTTTTTTTTTCTTTTCCCCGTACATGTGACTCCTCACAGGGGGGAGAGCACACAGGGCACACGACTCTGTAGAAAGCTTTACGAGCCACGAAACCACCAAAGGCTTATGGGATCCGTCCATCATCAAAGGCGTTGTTGTTGTTGTTTTCAGGAGCCTCACTGTCTGGGATGATTGTTAATATAACCAGGACCGGCTAAGATGATTATTTAAAGCGTAATAGTAAAAATTAGTACACCTACCCGTCACAACTTGGCCCGTCCGCGTATCCGTCTCCGTTGCCGTCCTACAAGTGAGCTTGCACCCAGAGGGCCAGCGGGGACCATCAAGCGCTCTCTGAGAACGGGGTTGCCGAATCGGCGGCCCGTGGATTCGCGGCTACTTGGCCTGCGGCCCGGTGAAGTTGTCGGTTCGTAGGTCCTTGTCCACTGCGTCACCCTCCCCCGCGCCGTGACATATGCATGACACCAACCCGCCAAGGTGCCACACTCTCGCCCCGATGCCTTTCTCAGCTTCCGTTTACATGCTCATGGGGGGGTGATCCGCGTCTATACCCCCCCCCCCCCCTTCAGGGCCAACTATAGCTCCTGTCCAACTCAGCACTGACCCGTTCAACACACAAAGCCGTCGTGATACTCGGGATGCGGAAGCGACGACGTCGTGCACACCGGGACGCGTAACCCTGCCCAGCCCGCATCTTGGATCGCGCTCGCTCAAACGGAACGCCCGCTGGGAAGACGGACACACAAGATTTCTCTCCCCGCGCTTGCTCCCAGAGTGTTGAGGAGGTGATCCGTCAACTTGCCTTAGGCTGGCTTACGGTCGACGGGCTGAGCATGGCAGATCTGTGACGAGTCGCCTCGTCGGCTAACGGCGCTCGCCTGGCTTGCAGATGGCGCCAGAACTTCGCATGAGCCCTCGTCGCCACTCGCGGTGTCTTCATAGCAAACGACCCCCCCCCCCCTTCCCCTCTCCCCCGGATCAAAAGTCAGCATGTGAATGGAACCGGAGCAGCCAAGCGGGCATGTGAAGCTCGAGCCCATGGCTCGCTGGGCGCCATCTCATCTACGCAGGAGCTGTCATCGGCTTGGACGGTCCAAGCGAACAGGAGATGCCGTTCGTCCAATGAACAGCGGACAGATACAGATAAGAAAAGAGAGAGCCTACCAGACACGAATTCTTGGGGCTGTCAGCGAAGAAGGGAAACCAAGTCACAGAAATCTCCGTGAACAGGGGGATGCGGCCAGGCACCGGAAAGGGGCCCGGCGCCGGCGGCGCGCGCCTGGGCGGGCAGTAAAGATCAAGCTGCACCGCGAGGCGATTCGGGATCGGGTGATGGCGATGCAGGCTATTGCGTGCCTGAGGGTGGAGGCTAACAGTAGGTCGGCCGTTACTTGCATGAATAGGCAGCATGTGTTCTCGACCTAGGCCGTAACCCCGACCGGGCGACGAGGCCACCAGGACTAGGGCCCACCGGACGTTTATGTCTAGCGATGGACAGGTCTGTCGGCGAGGGAAAGATGACTGCATGTCCGCATCAGCAGGAGGGGTGAGGATGAGGGAATCCCGCCCACTCACGAGCGAACGTTGCCGGCACCCCAATGGATGGCATCACTGGATTGGCATGTGTGCTGGATACGAAACACTGACAGCCACCGCGAACACAACGGCCCCAACGCGCTGGCTGCAGGTTACGACAGGGGGAGGGGTATTTGTTCCCACACAAGATCCGCAGGCTGCCGAATGAAAATGGATGGCTTGTCCTGTATTGCAGGCTTTAGTGTACGAATAGGCCAACGAAAATGGCAGTATGGGACGTCGAGGGAGGGCCACTGATGCACAGAACATGGGGATTGGGGCAACCAGACGGTTGCGCTAGCTTATCTTCGGATGCGAGCTCATGCACATCTGGATGCTGTGCGTCGCACTGGCGACAGCTCGCATCTACCATGTACTGTTGAGTGCGCCTGCATGGCGCCGTTCATGCGATCTGCTGCGCTCTCAGTCCGAATCCCTGAGGGACCCGTCGAAACTGCGACGACTGCGAAGAATCCCGTGCGGGCCGCCGGTCGGCGGCTATCAGTCTGCCAACACAGGGAACCGGGCTCGATCCAAGTTGCGAGTGATACCTCCTCTGGCCGGAGGCTTCATCCTTCGTCGTGGGCGCTTGGACGGAGGCTGCGTTGACACCGAGGCCAAGGTTGCCGAAAGAGCGGTGAGGCCAGCACTAGTGAGCTACTCGCGGTGACAGAAACAAGCTCGCGGAAATGGGGCTCGGCCGTCGAACGTTGGGGGGGCGGGGAGACGAAGCCCCAGGGATGGGCCCAGCTTTGGAGAGCCAACTCAAGTCAAACACTGCAGCGCAGAGAGTATTTAAATCAGCGCAAGGCGGCCGAAGGTTGTTAGCGGCTGGGGCCGTGGGGAACGTCGTTGTCATGGCCGTAGACGGGGTTGGCTTGTCATTATCCAGTCAGTTGACGGTCTGTCTGTCAGAGGGACTTGCACATTGGCTAGCGCCGTAAAGACATAACAGGTCTTTCAAGCAATGTCCTTGTTGATCCTGGTGGCTTTTGCGGTTGTATGACGACGCGAGGGAGCCAGATGACAGAAAACCCTCTGACGGCGGAGGAGGGGTTAAGCTGGTAGAGGACCAACTGTTTCTCGGATGTCTGTCGCCTACCTCGACATGGTCCACCATTCGACGTTGAGTAGATGCGTGCGCCCTGCTGGAACAGATTGGATCGCGCTTTGCTGGCACCCATCACCAAGCAGTGAAGCGGCGTTTCCCGCTCTGATGTGAAGGTTGTCGTGTTTGAAGTACGAGTCTGCCAAACCCTAAGTATGTGCGTGTGCGCTCCGCAGACAAGAGGCCAACCTGCTGCTCGCAAAAGCCCTGGATTGACCAGTCTTGCATCCGTCGTGAGCTTCTTTCGTCTCCTTTCCTAATCCTTGCATCGTGCAGCTCCCAGTTGACGTCGTAGACTTGACAAGCCACCCAGAGGCAAGGAATGTCCTGGGTACGGCTGTCGAGTTGTCGCGTAAAGGCCAACTGGATTAACGTCCCACTCTGTGGCGAGCACCCATCGCGGTAACCGTGCAACCAAACCAAACCAAACCAAACCAAACCGCAGAGGATGTAAATCACAATGTTCAGTTCAAAGACCGTCGGCCTGGGTCAATCACAATGCGGTATGGTCAGAACTCCACACAAGGCTGACTCGACTGAAAACGACGGTGGCTATCTTGATCCAATCCCAGGTTGGGCATGTCTCACATCCCGTGCTGCAAGATCCAAGCGCGAGACCAACTTGGCATGTTGATCGGGACCCTTTGAAATCAGGAGTTGAGGTGGCCAGTCCGAGTCTTGGAGTGGCGGAGGATACCCGCAACCCATTACCGATAGAGAATGGTCTCCTTTGACGGTGAACTGTGAGCTGTTATTTCTCGGTCTCGCCAATTGGCATACCACGGCATACAGCTGCTGCCCTCGTCCTACGAGTCTTTACCGATCAAGTACTTTGCTTTTGACTGTGATGCTGCTTGCTGCTCATGTGCGATACTCCGCGTACCGAGAGGCCCGATGCATACATACAGCCGGGAACAATTCATGTGGAACAGCTACAGTCCATGCGAGCAGCCAGAGCAGCCAACAGGGTAGTCAACCATGGGACCAGTGGAAATCAGAGCTGCATGGTCAGGGTCGTAGTCAAGGCGGATATGCAGGCGCCGTTGAGCTGACCGAAGCAGAACACCTCGCCGCGGCGTGAGCGCAATCGGGATGCCAATTCCAGGTACATCTCGAGTTGAGCGACCTGCATATGGCTGCAGTATCCCGCGCATACACCCCCCTCCCAAAGAATGACACCCGTAAAGGACCCTCATCGCTTCGCATGCATTTGGTCATCCTGGCGACTTCTGCTCCGCTTACTTTGAAACGAGCCAAGTAGCGCCCTGTTCGAGGGATTGTTTTTCGATTAAAGTAGGCAAAGTAAGCACACTCAGTCCCTTGACCACCTGTCATCTTCCGTCTCCGGCTTCGAAGGTCCCCGCCATCTCCCTTTGGGGGTGGGATGACAGATTGGCCGGATGGGGCTGGCCACCGACAAGTGATGAGCGGGCGCGGGCACAAGGAGGAGCCTTGCCTTCTGTCGAGGGCTGTGGATGTGTCTCTGTCTTGGTGGCCGCCATATGCTGCATGCCTTTTTTTCTTGCGCTCCAACCGCGCATACCTACACGGCCGGCTTGGAAGGGATCTCGGCGAGTGCTGATGAGCGATCCGATGAGCTTGCGTGCGCGTGACAAACAGCGGCTGGGGAGCACGCCGCTACATAGGCAGTCTGTGTGCCGGCATTTTCCTGGCAGGTGATTGGCATGGGAAGCAAGGGGCGGGACTCCGATGCATTGTTTCATCCGCTCTGAGTCTAAATTCTCCGTTTTCCGATGAAGGAAGATAGGATCCGTCGCTTAGTGGGCGCCTTTGGGCCAAGCCTTGGTCGACCCTGACCAGGCCTGGAGGTGGTCCAGAACCGCCGACAACGGTGCCTATTGTTGATACGTTGCGCCACGGGCAGACAACCTACCTAGATGCCGGTACTGCCTCATATACCGACGCACACTTCCAGCCAGCAATACGCCGTTGTGCTCGCTGCGTTGCGGCACGACAAGTCTGAACGCTGTGCGACGTGACTGGGAATGGTACCTCTGAAGGAGGCGGTTATTGTCGGCGCGATGCATACAGCAGAGGATGCAGCTCCTTCGACCCCGTGTTATGCTTAATACGGCTTGGATGGTTGGGGGAGAAGGACGATGGCAACAGAGTATTCGCCGCTGATAACTCGGCGACATCTTGTCGAGCGAAGGTGACCTGACCTTGCAGAAGGAGGGCCTCTGGAGTAGATATATTACGCGGTGATGATGGCATACAGATAACCTCTGCGGATCAGCCGACGCAGAGCCGGAAGTGACGGGCCCGGTAGTGCACTATTCGCAGCGACGACAGAGTAGGCAAGATGGATGAGCCAGGCGTCCTCTTCTGGAAATTGCTGGAGTGCGTCGTCCTTGGGTTATGGCAAGCTTTAGCGGCGGGGGGTGGGAGACTTTGAGGAATTCTGCGATACGACAGCGAGGATCAGCGTGTATCCTTGCCCCTTCACACAGCGACAAGTCCCAATCTAACAGTGTTATCGGCATGTCCCTGCGGCCATCCCCCACCTGGTCAGGACCGACCAGGGCGATCAAAGCCAGGGCCAAGTGCCAAATTGCGTGCCAGCCCCCCGCGTTCGGCCAAGCGCCGGGGGCCTACCTAGGTAGGTATCGTCAGGCTTTTATTCCGAACATGATGCGGCAGACGCATACAAGTTGGTGAAGGATATCGTGGGATATGCAGCTGGCATTCGCAGTTGCACGTGCGGGATGCAGACCCGATCAACTCTCTGCTGCTCACGCCCGAAAAGAGCAACTGCTGGCTGGCTGGCAACTAAATACAGTGTTCTGACGAACGGCCAAGCTGGAGGGCGCGAGGAATGCGAAGGTCGCCCGCCGCCGCCGGAGACGCTCACGCGGTGTAGCTGGCACGGGCTTGGGACGAAGTGGACTGGACCAGGCCTGGACCGCAGGGCGAAAAGAAAGGGTGCTTGTGATGGATCATTCCAGACGAACTGTGGCGGTGTTGGGCAAGTGGCCAGGAGCGAAAGGCTGGGTTCATTGTGTCGTTGGCTGTTTGTGTCACGTCACAGTCGTCAAGTGCGACGGTGGGAGGTCCCATCTGGTCGCGAATGCGATCCAGCTGTAAGGTTAAGCATTGGTGGCCGTGTGCACGCATAAGAAAGTCAGTAGTGGTCTTCCAGTAGCGTTTGCTTGGCACGTATGCAGTCCGCGCCGGCAAGGTGTAACGGTATCGCTTGTGCGAGAATGCCAAGTCGTCTTGGATTGATTGTCGTGTCCCAGAGCATTGCATGTGAGGGAGAGACCTCGGGGCGCAATCCAGGCACAGGGAGAGACGTATGCTCACATCATTTGTGGTGGTGGTGGCTGTCATGGGATGCAGTCGGACTCAATCGAGCCAACGAGATGGGGGGGTGATGTGATGAGTTGTTGATGTGTTTCGTTGGTGCTTTTACCAGGTTGGACCTGGACAAGGTCTAGGCCCGGCCAGGGCGGGCTTGACCACTGTCAAGAAAGGGATGGCCGCCCTTGGTCAAAAAAGCGAGTGTCTGTCTGGCATTGTGGCAGAGGCTGAGGGACGGACGGAGGGTGATTTGTAACCCATGTGCGTCGATGGTACCGTCTCACTGCGATCGAGGGAACTCGGACAAGACCTCGACGACCCTCTCTCTGCCTTTTTGTCTCTCTCTCCCCCTGTCTCCCTCCACTTTCTCTCTTCTCCGTGGGTGCCGTGTGTATCGGGATAGTGTCCGGTGAAGAAAAGGAACCGACGGAAAGGGTGTGCTACCAGGACAAGAAGATGACGCGAGCGTATGCGTGTGTGTGGACTGGTGTATTAGCGTGGGTCTCGTTGCAGTGAAGTATTACTAGCCGGCAAAGGTAGGTAGGTACCTACCTTAGGTCGGGAGTGTAAACGGAGAAGATGGCGTGGTAAGCGTCGTTGAAGATGGGACAGTCGCTGTCTTGAGGGGACGAGAGAATCCCATGAACTCGAGATGGCGGTCTTGACCAGGCTGGAACGGAGAGGTGAGGAGGCGTAGCGTGCCGAAACGAGGGTTGGAGGCGACGGGATGACTCGGTATTCGACACAGGAGAATGCAGGCGGGACGGACGCGGGAAAGAGACGCGAGAAATAGAACGTCGGCGACGGCCGAGAGGAATGCTCGGTTGGTGAGTCTGAGACGAAAGGGAGACAAGTTTTCTGCAGTCGCCGCGCCGAAGAGATCGGAGCTAGATGAGACGGAGGGTAGGATGGACGGAAAGACGTGGACGGACGGACGGGCGGACGGGCGGACGGATGGATAGTTGGCGGCAGCGAGGAGGCAAGAAGACGGGACAAGCAATTTACATGGCGCAAGACAGGAACGCGGCAGGAGGGGGAGTTGGATCATGGCATGTGGAACCTGCTTTGCGTGGATTCTCTCTTCCGTAGCTTCCTACTCTCTGTGGGGGGTTTTTCTTTCTTTCTTTTTGTCTTTTTTTCCTTTTTCTTTTCTTTTCTTCCTTGGTTCCTTCCCTTCCTGTCCCCCGATTGCCAGGCCTTTTTCTTCACGATCCATACAGTACAAGCTAGATCTAGACCCACTTCCTCTGGATGGCGCCTGCCTGTTCCTGTTTCTGTTGCTATTTTATTCTTGCCGGATGCGGTGAGCGGCGTGGGGATCTGCGCGGATACCGGTACGTACGACAGGCATCAAGGAAGGGGAGCCAAAACCACGGGCTGGGAAGGAACGAAGGCAGGAAGGCGGCAGAAAGGGAACCTCACCAGGAACGGAACGGAACCAACCAACCGTCTTGATAACGTATGTACCTCACTCAGTTAAGGCCGGGAAGGAACCAAGGAAGGTAGCAACGACTACGGGGAGGAAGTACGAATACTGAGGTACCTAAGCTGCTTAATTAAAGCAGTTCGTTGTACGGATACCTACTTACTTACCTAGGTACTCGATATCAGAAACCCGGTGTTTAGTCAGAAACATGCATCGCCCTACTCGGCGGTCCTGAGCTGGCAAATGCCTGGTTCAAGCCGGAAGACTAACCGTTTGCCGAAGAGAAGCGAGAAAGACCCGTCTTTTGCTCGTGGTCCGTGTCATGAGGACCCCATTTGCCGTGCATGGCTCGTTTATCCGAAGTAAAGACTCCGACCCTGCCCCTCCCCCCCCGTGAGAAGATGATTACTACATATCCGTACTTGCCGTACCTAACTAAGTACCTATTTGTTCTCACCACTTACGTGGGAAAGTGATGTCCAACACTCGCCATCACGCTGGGGCAATCAATTACACACAAGCGCAGCTTACCTCGCGTCAATTTCGCACTCTCTCATGCCCGTTTAAGCTCGGGAAAAAGTAAGGAATACGACGACGGCGCCTCGATTGCGGGGGTGAGTTTGTCACCGCTTCCCTTCCTCCTCCTCCTCCTCCTCCTCCTCCTCCTCCCCCCCTTCGACAGGTCGCGCTGACTGTCTGCCGGCACGCACAGTCCTTACGGGATTCGGAGTATTCCTACTGTTATTCGTACAAGCCAAGTACGAATAGTTTACGGAGTAGGTACTCGTACATACATACTTCGGGCACTACGGAGTACAATATGTTGGAAGGTTTCCTTGATCCGTTCCCAACCATGACTCTGTTTATAATTAGAGAATGACAAGGTCCCCCCCTGAAGCCCAGGCGACTTTGACGTTGACAGGCACAGAACGAGAACAGGGCCGGCCGGGGAGAAGAGCCCAGGTTCAGGGGACATGTCAGGCACGAAAACTCACAGGCGCCAACACCTGGCCCACCACATGCGGCCTTCCATTTGCGGACAGGTACCTAGGTAGGTACCTGGGGCTAAGGCGGGGCTAGAAGTGGCTGGTCTCACCACGCAGTGTCCGTACCCGGTGCCTAGGCTTGTATCTAGGTATCTAGTGTAGTGTGGGTACCTAGGAAGTGTGCTACTAGAGTACGGATACTTTGTGCGTCCGAGGTACATGGGTTGATGCATCGCTTGCCGAGAATCTGTAGGACGCGATGTGAGTTGGGTAAGTACTATATTCCGAAGGGGGCGAGGGAAGGAAGGGGGAAGGCGGGGGAGGAATGCCTGTTTTCCTTCTCGTCAAGGCGCACCGCACCCAACCCCTCGCATGATGGATGCGCCAGCGACAGAAAAGAAGGAAAAAAGAAGAGGGGCGGGGCAATGGAGGGGGAGGGGCAGTCGTACCCCTCCGACGTCAGGCACGCGGGAAAGGTACATGCGACACTAAGGAGTGAACTACGACCACCTTGGCTATGGTACCTACCCACCTACCTACCTACCTACTTAGGTATGCATGTAAGGTATGTAGGTAGGTACGAATGCAAGTAGCTTCTGCCTGCCTCCTGCCTCCCGCCTCTCCGGCCACTTGCATTTCGTGAGTTGAGGACAGACAAGACATCCATCCCAAGCCATGGCCCCGCTTGGTTCAGAGAACAGACCGCATATGCCTCCTGCCTGCCTCGAATAGACGAGGCAAGGAAGTAAACTAAAAGGCATAGGGAAAGTGCCCGTACACTACCTACCCACCTGTTTTGATGAGAGGGAAGTACCCACCTAATGTGCGATGTATCCGTACGAAGTATGTACTTCCTCTTCGTACCTACTACCTACCTACGATGGGCGATAGTAACTACTCAGGTATCTCGTGCATAGGTAAGAGCAGACGAGGCAAGATAGAACAGGACAGGACAGGACAGGACAGGACAGGACAGGACAGGGCAGGACAGGTGGTGTCGCATTGCTCCTTCCTTGTCACGTTGCCTGCCCATTCCATCCCATCCCATCGTGCCTGGCTGGCTGACCACCACCTACCTACCTACCTTACCTACTAACGTATGTATGCACAGTACCTCTTCGAGTCGTCGGCAACAAGTGCACAACGACTCGACTCGCCTGGCCTCGCCCCGACTCGACTCGATTCGACTCGACTCGAATCGAACCAACTCGACTCAACTCAACTCGCCTCCCGGCCCAGGTCTCCGAGCTTGCTTTGCTTGCTGGTGGCTTACAAGACAGACACGCGCCGCAATGATCCCCGAAGCTGTTCCTTATCGCCGTCGCCGGTGCGGTGCCCCTCCTCACCTTCAGTCACACCACACTCACACTCATACTCACCCTCGCTCTCACTCTCGCTCTCACACTCATCCTCATCCTCGCCCGTCGATATTTTACAGGGAGATGAATCAACCAATCTATCTGCATCTTCTTCCGCCTCCCGAACAAAGTGCACCATCTTGATTGAGCCTCCGTCTAAACCCTCATTGGCTAAACAAAACCAGCACATGCCGAGCCTGCCCAGCTAATCAAATCCCGACCGCCACCAGCACACCAGCAACACGCGCCCTCACCACCAACACGGGTATCCATGGTATCCCGTCTCCTGACACTTCCAACCTCCGTCATCCGCTTCCACCGGCCAAGTCCTCCGCGCCGCCGCCTCTCCACACTTTTGCCGCTGCAGCACTCTACACTACCTACCCTTCTCTGCTTACGAATACCCTTACACCAACGAGTACCGTGCCGACTCCGTACACACAGTGCAATACACGCCTGCGCTAATTAAGCTGCCATGCCTACCTACCGTACACACCCACGCATCAAGCATTAAGCACCAAAAGAAACCATCGTGCCACTGAATGCGCCCAGCCGTTTATCCCTTTGCCGCCCGTATCTGTCTAACCTTATCCAACCCGCTGTCGACTACGCCGCCTGCCCACCTCTGCGTATTCATCGCACCTACGGTAGCAGTCCAACTCGCGGCGACGACGACGACAGCGACAACGACAAGGAACACTCTTCTTGGGGTCCTGGCACTAGGCGAGGCGACAACCCGAAGCTCTTGACAGTCTGTCTGTCTGTCTGTCTGGCATCCCTCCCTGCAACCACATAACATACATAGTACAGTACATCTGTCTCTGTACGGACACACTACGTACTTTACACGTACGCAGTCGCACTGCGCTGCAGTGCCGCGTTACCTTGGTTCGGGGCACTCCGTGTACAAAGTAAAACGTTGACAATCGTACCTAGACTACCTACGGATACTTGGGTACCTTGCTCTATCTTACCTGCTACAGTACTTACGGGAACCCACCGCACTGCGCGTGTTGCACGGCAAAAACCACCACTTAGCGGCGACAACAGCCATCGCAAACCTCATCTCGGGCCTGGGCGATATCACCCACAGACTGGCCCTGTTCCCCGCGCTCTCCGACGTCTTTTTTGTTCTTCTTTTTGATGTTGATACCGTCAGTCTCGACCCATCAAAAAGACCCCCACCAACCCAGCCTTTTCCTGCCAATCCACCGCCGCGTCCCGAGGCCTTTTCGTCCTTTGTTCCTGGTAGCATTACACCTTGAACCTTGAACCCACGGACTGTCGACAGGCTTCCCAGCCAGTTAGCCAGCCATAATCGGTACCTTGCGTCTAACCCTGGCCGCCCGGTCACGTCAGCTCCGCCAACCAACCACCTCTCCCTCTTTACGAAGTACGCTACGAATACACTATCCGCACGCTACGCTACACCTCCTAGGCTCACCTCACCACACGTCCCCCTCCTCCCTTCGCAGGCAGACAGACAGACCAACCGACCATCCCATCACTTCTCGTCCCCCAAGCCTACCGAGCGCATTACCAATACACTACACTAACTAGACCACAGTACCTACGCCACTCCCGACGCTGTCCTCCGTTTCCACATTCCCGCTCGCAAAACCGTCGTTTGTCCGTCTACCCTACCCAGCTCCTCCGACCACAGACGGAGCAGCACCGCCCATTTCCCACCACCCCGACAGGTCTCGCTTGTCCCTGTCTGTCCACGCCGTGGTAGCGCAAAGAAAGAACCCCACCTCCCAACCGCCCGGCTGACTGGGGTCCTGCCATCAAGCCGTCTGGCTTGGATTGTGTAGTGTACCGCTGTACCCCTTGTACCTCCCGCCAATCTACTCCACCGACACCACTACTGCCGCCAGGTTCTGCTCCTGACCCTGTCCCTGGCGTCTGGCCCCTTGTCCCTGAACCCGGCCTGTCCTTGTGTCTTGTGTCCAACAACTCTCTCCTCGTACCGCCTGCGCTTCCGTTCGATTTGGATACCCATCACCGGCCGTTACCAACTACTTACGAATCCCTCCCCCCTTTCGCCCTCGCATACACTTCCATCTCTCTCTTCTTTCTCCCCTCCGTGAGCTCTCTGACTGCGTCACTTTCCCCCTTCCATCGTGATCTGTCGAGAAGAGAAAACAAAGTCTCCCTTTCGCATCGTCGCGGGCACATATCAACGACAACAGTAATCCTGCATCGCGCCCTGTTCTTCGTCTGGTCTCCGGCTGATGTTCGGTCAGCGTTGGCGATACGCTCGCTCTACTTGTGAACAGGCCGGCAACATAGCAAACCGCAGGCCATTCATCCGCTCCGCCTGCGCCTAAAAAGGGCTTTTCCAAGAGTTCGGAAACCCGTCAACTTGGGTCTCGATTGGTATTGGACCGGACTACGCTGGCTTTGCGATAACTGCACAGACGCTCCCACCCAGATTTCGCCGACCTTGGTGCGCCCGGATCCCCCTCCAAAGACGCGCAGCTCAGCACAGCACACCACGGTACACACACACCCCTCCAAAGGGAGAGGCTGGTACTGCAGACTACCGCATAGGCTGGCTGCCCCAAGCAAGGTACCTTGGGCAAACTCGGCCCAGGTCTCGCTCGACACTACCACCACCTCCCACTAAGCTCGAACGAACGCAAGCAGGCGTAAAAAAGCCAGAGGCAGGGGGGAAAGGAACAAAAAAAAGTCGGCGAGGAACCACTGGGGGGGCCACTTTACTGCAGCCAGCTGCTAGCAGGTCAGATCAGGGCACGTCTTTCATCATCGACCATTCATCGCCACACTCCCCCTGGCAAGGTCCTTTTCTAGAGCCGCCTGCCCCTCGCCCTACCAACTTGTCTCTCTTCTCTTCGTCCTCCACCTGGACGGTCAGTACTACTTACTACTCAAGCTACCGCCTACCAAACCGGCCTTGCTCCTTGTCCAAGCAGAAACACCCCACACTCTGGCCCGCGATTGATCATCGACTCCCGCCGCACTTCCATCATCACCTCTCCGCGACTCTCACCTCTTTCTTTGCATACGCACATATACACGTAGACGCACCGAACCCTTGCATCACGACAACTCGGTCGCTCCTCTCAGCAACCTCATCTCCCATCATCTACCACGCTGCGCAACACTCAGCATCAAGACGACGAATCAAATATCACGATTTTCGAATGACTTGATACAGTCACCGGCGCCCTTTCTTCGTTCTTCTCCTACCACGAACTTTCTTCTCTTCTCCTCTACTCTCCCGCCCCGCCTCCCCCCTTCCGGCCCCCCTCTCACCACTCTCTCAGCCCGGCCCTCCTCTGGTTCGATCGGTGTTTTCAAACAACATCTTGGCACTGCGCTCTACCTGCACCTCTCTGCTGTGGTGCTCGACGCAACCTAGCCGGCTTGCGTCCGCACTTGGATAACAAAGGCTAAAGGACCCGAACCGGACATCTTTCACGACACGTCGCCCGCTCTGCATTTCGCTGCTAGCAAGCCTATCATGGCTGCTGCATTCAGGCCAGTGAACTCGCCGCTGCCTGCCGAGGTGAGGTTTGACGACAAGATGACGACGTCACCGACGACACCAAGACCACGCACCGCTCCTCGTCCCCAGCATCCCCAGACGCCGCAACCATTGCCTGACGATGCAAAGACGCCCACCAAGGCAACATTCGGCAGTGGCAGTGGCAGCACCGGCCTAGCGTCCCAAAAGCCGCTCCCCAGCTCCCCTTTTCCCCAGGCTGTCCAGGTTCCCGAGAACGCCGAGAAGGCCAACACCCCTACAAGAGCCAACTCGCAGCACTCTAGAAGATCGAGGGACTCGGAGGATGTCGACATGGACGACTCGGACGGCGAAGACGATGGCGCATCTGACGAGGACAGCGTGAATGCCGACGGGACCAGATCGAACAAGAAGAAGAAATCGCAGCGCTTCTACTGCACGGATTACCCGCCGTGCAACCTGAGCTTCACCAGAAGCGAACACTTGGCCAGGCACATCCGGTAAGGACTCCAACTGCCCCCGCCGAGGCATGGATGGGGTGGGTGCTAACCGTCTCAGGAAACACACCGGCGAGAGACCCTTCCAATGTCACTGTTCCCGCCGCTTCTCCCGTCTTGACAACCTGCGACAGCACGCACAGACTGTGCACGTTAATGAGGACATACCCATAGACTCTCTGGCCGCAACCGGTGCTAGGTTCCAGAGGCAGATGCGGACCGAGCGCGTGCGCCAACAGGGTGAAAGGGCCCGCGCCTCAACGGCTGGCAGCGGTACAGGCCCGGTCCGTGGCCACTCAAAGTCGCTATCGACATCGAGCATCGCCAGCGTCGGCTCCATTGGATCCGCCTTCATGCCCCGGGACGACATTCGACGACGCCCTCCACCTCTGGTCATGGCCGACCCCCGGTCGCGGCTGTCCCTCGAGTCTTACCGCAGCGCTGCTGACGGGGCATATGGCTATCGCCCGGTATCGCCGACCGACTACAGCACACCGACGTCGGCAACATTTTCACCCGGCCAGAGCAGCCCACAATGGGGTTCGGCAATTGCCTCTCCCACCACTTCGCATTCTCGGTCCCACAGCATGTACTCGTCTGGCTCGAGGACGCCGGGGAGACGACTCAGCGTGCCGTCGGGTGTGAATCCTTTCCAGTCTCCCCACGGCGCGCCCGTCAACAGGCTCGTCTATGGTGCAGGCCACCCCGCCAACTCGTCCAACATGGGCGCCTTCTCTCCCGCGTCCAGCAGCCATCTGGCATCGCCCACCACCCCGACTTCCGGATGGCCCTCTGGCAGACGGGACTCGACATCGTCCGCTGCCGACGAGGCCTGGCGTCGACGAACGTGGCACCCTGACACGAGAAACTTCAACACCAATACCAGCAATCTGAGCAATGTTCTCACACCCGGCCAAATCCAGCCGAACCCCCCGCCTCCCATTGCCAACGGCCCCAACCCGCAACAAACCCTGCGACTCCCTGGAATCGAATCTTTCGACCCCCTACCGTCCAGGCAGGTCTCGCCCCCGAGAAGGATCCCCTCGCCGATGATGGTCGATTCCGAAGCCGCACGCCCGAGGGCGCTTTTACCCGGCACCGACGCCCTGACGGAAGACCGGCGTAATGTTTCTCAGTGGGATATGGGGCTGCACCGAGGCTTGACGAGACTGGATATCACGTCCAACAAGACGCCGCCTCGTGATAGTGCCGGTGCGTGGGCGAACGAGGCGAACCAGGCTGTACAGGCGCAGGCCGAGCAGGTCCGGATGAACCCACCGACTGTCAGGTTCGAGGTTGACCCGCCGTTGTATTCCAACCCGGGGGCCTTTGCCCGCACTCATCAACACACCATGTCTGCGCCCTCCATTGCCTCTAGGGAGAACAAGCGGCACGGGTGGTATCACGGGCCTACCGGCAGCAGCATACACGGACCCCGACCCCAAGCGCCCAACAACGACCCTCGCGGGCCGCATGTCAACCGCATGGTTCACCCTAATATGACTGCTTTTTCTGGGTTTCCGGCCAGGCAGCAGCCTGAGCCGCAACAGCCCCCGCCGCAGCAGCATCAGCAGTACCAGCAGCACCCGCATCAGCACCCGCATCAGCAGCAGCAGCAGCAGCAGCAGCAGCCAGGAAACCCCGACCCTCTCAGACGGCTTGAGGCGCTTGTAGCCGTCGCCACGAGCGAGGGGACTACTGCTACGGCTTACTGAAGTTTTACACGTAACGAACTGTCACGATCTCTTGCCGCCTTCTAAGGAAAGGCATATACATACTCTATACCACGACTGATGACCTTTTCCTACTCTATCCCACGTCAGCAGGAGCTCCTCTCCGCATGATGTGCGGTGGTAACTTTTCATATCATGATATCCCTTTTGGACTGGGCCGGTGGGCGACTGCATTTCTCCGTTGGCGTTTTTTACATAGCGTTGTTTTCACTCTCGCGTCCGGGTGGTCCGGGTGGTCTGGGTGTTTTTTGTTTGTTTTTTCAAAACGCCCATGTCTCCTCTCAGCTCATCCTCGACGACCGATAGGCTTTGCTCTCAATCTGTTTTTAATTTTCCTTTTGATATCCGGCTTGGGTTGTCCGCGTCTCTTTAAAGTCGTCTTATGCCTTTGGTGAAAAGGCGGCACAGGGTCTGGGTTCCTCTTTATTTTAACGGCTGTTTACAACACAAACTAGACTTTGTTTATCTCTTCCTTTTTTATTTTGTTTTATTCCAGTAACGCTCTTACTCACGATCATTGAGATACCCCAGCCTATTCTCTCTCAGATGAAGGGATTTTTATCAGGGTTGCACGGTAATGGGATCGTCCCTGCCCCCAGTGGATGGATTGGATTGTACGGGCGATGCCTGCACCTGCCCAGGGCCGCGCCAAGGGGGGCTTAAGGGGGGGAGGGAGAGAAAGAGAGAGAGAGATCGGCGGATCCGCGGGCTCGATACCGGAGCTCGGTTACGACTTTTGTTCTCTTTTTTTCGCTAGCTGGGCAAATGGCCGGGTCGATTACTCAAACATTCGGTAGCGGTGGTCGCAAGACCGTCGCTGGGGGTGGGGGAAGTCGGGCGGTATAGCATGTTTTTTTTTTGGTGGTTTTTTTTTAGGTTTTTTTTACGTAGGCGCAAAGTCAGCAGGAATAACGACGCACATGCTCAACTCATAAACCATGATCTCCTCATCTGGCAATGGGCTTGGTCGCCGTCGGCCAGGTTGGTTGGGAGGTGCCTATGATTATGCAACGTCAGTGGCAGTAGCGGGGTGAGGGAGGACTGAGCTTGGTAGGCAAGGGAATGTGACATGCATCCCATGCCCGATGCACAATGATGTTCTTTGCCCATCGGCGGTTCCCCCGCGCCTGTCAAGTCAGCAGCGGAACGGACCAATCATGAGGTTGCGTCGCGTCGACGACACCCCCCTTTTTATCTTTTTGATGGTTGGCTTCCCCGGGAAAAGGTTCGAACTTTGTCCGTGTCTGCCGAGTTTTCGGGACATTCTCTTCTCTTATACGTTCATGGCTCTTTTTCACTACGTACCGAGAGGGAGGTTTTGCGGTCCCTAGTCTCAAAACGTGTCTCAGGTACCGGACGCGGTTGCCGAGACGAAGTCCTCGCCGCGGGGGATGAGAGATGCGGGCGGGGGCTCGGGGTATGTGACACCCCGGCGCGCCGATCAGACCGAGTTGAGCCGGGTGTGATCGGAGGGTGGGTGGGGAGGGGCGTTTGTGCTTGAGGGATGGTCCGAACCATTATGCTCCTGCGCCCCCCATCCCGAGTTCTGTCGGATTATATTAATCATGCTTTGCTTTATGATGGGAGGATGGGAAAGGTACGGCTGCGAGCGCCCGGTCGCCTTTCTCTGCTGGTTGACGGCTGTCTCGGAGACACGGGGGCTCTTACACTTACTTCATCGTCAATGCGATGGGAACCAGAACCTCGTATGTCGGGCTTGTCAAGGGTTCGGGGAGTCACAGTGAAGGATTCAGATCCACCGGCGAGATCCACAACTCGGGAGGACACCAGATTGCCATTTCTCCTTTCCGAGAGGGAGAAGAAGGTGAGGGGTTTGAGCAAGTACCTATATCGCATGCCATAACCCGGGCGCGTGTGTTGTGCGGTCGTGTCTGCAGCTTTTTCGAATCTAACCTCCCCCCCCCCCCCGGCCCAACGTAACGAAGACCGCCTGGGGGCACAGACATCTGCGCCTTCATCACCGGACACCATGCTATACGGACACGTCCTGGCAGCCGGCGCCCTCGCCGCCCCGGAACCTTTTTCTTCCCCGCCATCCCCGGTACCCGGCACGTCGGCACCACGGCGGTGACAGTGCGCAACTACACGGGCTTCCGCGGTCTGATGCACGATGCGGCGGCCCTCGTGCCGGCGTTGTCGGGCGTGCGGCCCTTTTACAACGTCACCGTCTCCTACACGCACCCGGGCCACGACGACGTCGTCAGCGTGCACGTCTGGCTCCCGCTAGAGGAGGTGGGGGGAGAGGCGGCGTGGAACGGGCGGTTCCTTGGCCTGGGGGGCGGCGGGTTCGTCGTCGGGGACGTGGACGGGGACGCGCCGTCGGCGGCGGTGCACGAGGGGTACGCGGCGGCGGTTACGGACGGCGGGCACGGGCACGACATGTTCTTGCCGGCGGACGATTGGGCGCTCAAGAGCCCGGGAAACCTCGACTGGCCGCTGCTCGTGAACTATGGGCACCGCAGCCTGCACGAGCTCGCGGTGGTCGGGAAGAGCCTCACGAAGGAGTTCTACGGGGGCGAGGAGGGCCCGCGGTGGGCGTACTGGAAGGGCTGCTCGACGGGCAGGCAGCAGGGGCTGGCGCTGGCGCAGCGGTACCCGGGGGACTTTGACGAGTGCTGGGCACGTGCCCGGCGCTGGACTTCCCGGCCATAGTGACGTCGATGTACCACCCACAGCTAGTGATGCGGTGGAAGGGGTACTGGCTAAGCGCGTGCGAGCTGGGGGCGATCGTGGCGGCCGGGGTGGAGGCGTGCGACATGACGGATGGGGTAGCGGACGGCCGGACGGGTGCGACTTTGACGTCCTCGCGGTCGAGGGGAGGCCGTACAAGTGCGACGTCGACCCCGAAGGGGGGGCGGAAGGTGTCGAATAGGGCGGTGGAGGTGGTCGCGTCGGTCATGAAGGGCGTCGTCGACGAGGAAGGGGCCCAGATGTCGCCGAGGGTCGTGGGGGCGCCGCTGGCCGGGCTTCTCGGGTTGATGAACAACGTCTGCAAGGACGAGAGCGACAGGACGACGGGGTGCAAGGGGATGCCGTTCGGGGTGGCGGATGGGTGGATTCGGCTCTTCATCGAGAAGGACGCGGAGTTCGACGTTGACAACTTGACGGAGGAGGCATACCGCGAGGTGTTCCGGACGGGCGTCGAGGAGTTCGAGTCCATCATCGGCAACGGCGGGGCGGAGGGGCCGGACCTGCGGCGGTTCCGGGAGCGGGGCGGCAAGGTGCTCATGTGGCACGGTTTGGCGGACCAGGCGGTGCCCGTGAAGGTGGCGAGAGGGGTGTTCGAGCGGGCGCGGCGGCGGGACGAGGCGCGCGGGGTGGACACGGCGGAGTACTGGCGGTATTTCGAGGTGCCGGGGGTGAACCATTGCATATCGATGGGGGGAGCGAGGGCGGCGCCGTTTCCGTGGGACGCGTTCGAGAGGCTGCGGAAGTGGGTGGAGGACGGGGTCTCGCCGGATGAGCTGGAGGCGCGGAAGCTCGTGCCGGCAGGGGAGAATGACGTGGGTAAGTTGGCAGTCGGGGACGAAACCAGGAAGGTTTGCCGGTGGCCCGAGGAGGGCGTCTGGGATGTCAAGGCGTGGCAGTGTCTCAAGCCGGGCGAGAAGCTCGAGGTTGTGGAGAGGGATGAGCTTTGAGAAGGTCTCTGGGAGGTTGAGAAGACATTTCTGCGTTGTCTCCACCAAGGAAAGAGGGTAAGAGACTCGAAATGCCATTCGTTGTCCTAGGAATGTTGTGATAGTGATGTTCTCAGTCATGATGATAGATAGCTGTATTAAACAAACAGGAAAAGAACACCAACGCCAGGAATTGAACCAGTGACCTTTTGCTCCTGCCGATGTTGGAGTAAATGCGGACAGAACAGTCGTTCCTTCCTCCTGCTAGACTTCTGACTGTGCTTCCTGCCCGGCTAGAAGCAGCAGGAAGGTGACAAGGCAGGAAGGGGGGGGGGGGGGGGGGGGAATCTTGTACCGAATCTTGCCAGCTGGATTTTGTCTTTCTTTTTCTACCGAACAACACACAAACCCTTCCCCCCCCCCCCTCTCTCTCTCTCTCTTCTGTTTGGTTCTCCACAAAATCCATCACACCAAAAGTCGGCCAAGCGTCTGGGAAGCTTTCTTTACTCCAGAACATTGTAACACCGAGTTGCTGATACGCCTGCAGACTTGCAACATCACCCGCCCTCTCCTGTCCCTCTTCAAAGACGCCGACTTCTGCGCCGTCCACGCCAATTCCATCACAGACAGACAGACCATGACCCAGGGCGCCAGGAACGGGATTCAAGACTGCCGTTGCGCCTCTCCCCCGCTAACCGTGTTGACTGTTGCACAAGTAAGCACTTCCTAACATGTCTCCAACATGACATTATCTGACATAATCATCACCTAGTTGCAACATCGACTGGCCGAGGCGAAGGCGCAGCTAGTCCTGCTCGTTCAACAAAGACAGGAGCACCGGTTGCAGATCGTACGTCTTCTTTCGAGATATCCACAAGACACTTTCCTGACTCGGAGTTAGGATCTTGAAATGCTTCACGGGCAGGCCGACACGGACCTCCATCCCCCAGGTCAGCAGCAGCCGCAGCGGGGGATCCAGGAGCGCCAGGAGAAGGAACCAGAGCAGAAGGAGGGCGAGGATGACAAGATGGCTCTTGGACAGTAGTTTTTTTCTCTACTGACCTTGTTTGTCGGTGATCTTTGTCGTTGATCGAGGGGTGGTTTTCCATTTGTTTCTTTGCAGTTTTCCAGTCTCCCAGAGAGCGATAGAGGCTCTTCAAGAGAGAAGGCCAACGGCTCCACGATTTCTCTGCCTCTGCTCCTGCCTATGCATGTTCTGTTGTGAATCATGACGATTCATGAGCAAAATGCGTGGCCATCACTAGCGAAATAGACAGAGTCGGTCTTCCCTCTCTTTACTCAAAGTCCATCGAGGCCTAGTCGGTCTGCCGCCTGCATAATGTCGTCAAATGTGACCATGTCACGAGAGTCTGGCGTGTGCATGAAACGGCTGCCGCGCCTGCTGTCTGTTGGGCCTGGATACTTACTGCCTCTTTCTTTCTGCAACACAGGCGCGTATCCAGCTAGGCGCTGTTCTCCCCGTGGCAGAAGACAATGTCACGTTTTGCATGGCATCAGAGCTCACGTTCAATGGCGAAGACGGCGAATCTCGCTTCCGTTTCGTACCTGAACAACTTGGAAATGACCCCAACTGAGAGCACATCGTCCAGTAGATTGTGGCTGCGAGGTCTACGATTGAACCGCATGTTCAGCAATGAAAGACCGCCCTGATTAGGCGTCACATCATGATTAGAGATTCCGGCACCATAGAGGTCCTTGTCCCGGAGCTTGAGTCCAATCATTGGACGCAGCCTATCCCCGTCCTGATAAACAGTGTTGTCGAAGACGGAATTGAGTGCGAGCAATCGACGACATGCCTCGAGTCCATCCGCGGGCCACAGGTTCTTCGGGTCGAAGGGGAACAAACACTGCTGCGTTATGGCCCGAGGCGTAGTTGAGCGCTTGGCCCTTTGAGCCGCCGATCCATGGACGACGGTAGCACTCTATGACGCCAGCTGAATCTAGCGACGTTGATGATGATGATGATTATAATGATGATAGAGAGGAAACAGAGCTGGCTCTCTCAAAATAGCGCATCTTCTTTGGATTGGTTGCATCAAAACACAATGGATCTATGGGCCCGCCGTTTTGCCGCTCATGACGAATCTCTAAATTCGCCCCAAACTGAACCTCGTACCAACCATAACCTAGCCAATTTCGTCGTCACAATCACACGAAACACCAGCGAAGCCAGACTCATCCGAGAAAACCATGGGTGATAGGATCGCCGTGGATCTCCTTGATCCAAGCACCGGTGAGAACCCGGCGAACCTGGCCCGGATCTCTCACCGTGGTAACGTAGACGTAATTTCCAGGCCCCCTCCGAAGGCGGTCAACTTCGTTCATTCCGAGGTCCATCATCTCCTTGACCCCGGGATATTCAAATACAACGAGCGTGTCGTAGTCGGGAACCCCGACGTAGTTGGCCCCCTCGGCGACCGCGTATGTCGTGGTCTGCTGTAATATTTTCGTCACGTTGTCATTGAACGGAGTCGGATGCCGGAGACCCAATGTGGATTTGCTGAATGGTGCGTCGTAACTACGCACAGGGGTGTTGACATCCGTGAAGTTGTTACTCCCTTGGCCCGCACTCATCTCGAGCTCCGCCCGGGCTGCTTGTTGCGTTTGTTGTTTCCAGAGCTCCTCTAGAGTTGCTTTGGTATTCGCAATTTGGGCGACAAAGTCGCCCGCGCAGGCCAGCTGCCTATCCTTGTATTCAAGGATTAGTCTGGAGCTCCTCATGCTTCCGTCCATCTGCTTCCATTCACACCTGGCCATCCAGTCAGGTATGTATGTAATAGACTGTGGCTCGGACGGGCCAGGGTCCGGTATTTTTATCGTGTTCGACGCCTGGGTCGTCGACTCCATTGTGAAGGTGCCCGTAGCGGAAAGCCCCTCCACGAGGAGAATCGCTAGCTCTCGGTTTACCGAGTGCTCTAGGGAGCGAGTCACATCGGACTCATTCCGATGTGACCAGAGTGAGGGGTCTGGTCTGGCCAGATGGATCCCATCGAGACGGCGAGCGACTTCGCTGTCCTCGAGGAAGGAATCTGCGACCGACGTGTAGTAATGGGGGGCGTTTTCACGGATGAACTTGGGAAGGGCGACTTGTTGCGCCGACTCGCTGGGCTCGTGTAATGTCTTGTTGCGGTCCCGCTTGATACTGATAGGCGGGAGCGGCTCGTCATATCTGACGCTCGAGAGAAGAAATTGCGCCGACTCAGCCATTGTGTTGCCGTAAGATACTTGACGGGAGAAGATCACAGACGGCGGAATGTTCGGCGGGATGGAATCAGAGACGATATCCGTGGGATTCGTGATGGGGGGAAAGAAGAGTCGGCAGAAAGCTCAGTGGGATGGCAGAAGAGATGATATCCGTGGGATGCGTGATGGGTGGAAAGAAGAGTCGGCAGAAAGCTCAGTGGGATGACAGAAGAGATGATATCCGTGAGATGGTTGAGGCAAGAAGAGAAGTTTTCAGTGGAAGGAAAGGAGAGATGATATACCGGGCGGCTCGAACCGGCAGCAAGCAGGGGAGGGGAGAGCCAGGCACGAGACGGGCAGGAATCGAAAAAGTGAGGTCAAAGATGTGAAGCGAATCGAAAGTGGGAAGTAAGGCAGGCGAGGTCAAGACAGGAAGTTGAGGCCAAAGGAACAAGGAACGGAAGTCAGAGTAGGAGGAAAGTGAAGCAAAGGTAAGGCCCAGGTGAGATCCAAGTATCAAACAACTGAGGTGCAAGCAGCAAAGGAGGCACACACCACCACCCAAGCATCGCAGCAGAAGCCAGGCCTACATCCTGTATCTGTATGTCTTGTCTTGCCTGTTTTGATATCACTGCGCTGTATGACTGAAAAGAATCTGCTCACCGGATCGAAATTATCGGAAAGAAACAAAAGAACAGCCTCTGACTGACTGCCTACTACGCCAAAGTCCAAGTCCGAATCATTGGGGACAGAAGACGCAGGAAATATGTCCTAGGTCATGACCTGAGATGCAGTTGATCGATCTATGAACGGTTGTGCCCTTTGAGCTGCTGCTCCGTAGAGGACAATGGCAGCATGCTCTTCTAGGTAGGCAAAGACGAGGGTTTCTTGATAAGTCATGTCTACTCGGGCCACCGCCCGTGGCTAGAAATCAAGTAGAATTCAAGAGGGACAGCACCAGAAAGCGTATGTTGTGACAAAGAAGTGGAAGGACAGTTTCTACTACATACTGAGTAGGTACTGTGTCATCGCGACGTAGGTAACCACAGATTGGCTGTGTCATGCTGCTCGAAGAATCTCCCAGAGTCTCAGCCGTGATGCTGTCATCCGAGTCAGAGTCAGTATGCTTCTTTTTCAAGGAAGGCAGAAATGCGGATGGATACTTATTCAAAGGCCGCAGCCACCCCCAACAAGAATCGATCGGCCGACCCGAACCGACAATCAGACGAGGTTGTTGAACAAAGACCTCTGACTGCAAGAGTCCACAATATAGAGCTTGCCTGCTCAGATGGAAGACAATATGCGGATCTGAACACCGGGCCAACAAAAGCACAAGGTTCTGGAAAGAGCTGGCCCCCAATGCAACTCTTGTTGTCTGAGAAGCAATCAAGGTGAGAAGAACGGGACAAAAGATGAGGTGAGGTCGTGGCCAGGCCAGACCAGACCAGACCAGACCAGACCACATGACCGGCCCCATCAGTCAAGGCACCAAACTCTCCATGCAGGTAGGAGCTGTCTGGGCACCTACCTGGGTAGGTGGGAGCTGTTTGGGCACCTACCTGGGCAGGTGGGAGCTGTTTGTGCACCTACCTGGGTAGGTAGGTAGCTAGGTAGGTACCTACCTTGAGACTGCCTCAACTCTTCACATTCCTCGATATAAGAACCCCCTCCGGCACCCTCTCCAGGCTGTCTGTGTTGAACATCAACTCTTTCACACTAGTCGCATTCTCCTCCACGGATTTCTTCTGTTTGTCACACCCCTCGCCTCGTTACCCATCCCACCCTTTTCGACTTCATCAGCTCTCGCATCCACAACCTTACAAGTAAGTCGCGCCCTCCTGTTAGCACATTTCTTCTGACCATCTCACTGCTCGTCCCACTGCTCATCCCACTGCTCATCCCACTGCTCATCCCACTGCTCATCCCACTGCTTATACCACTGCTCATCCCACTGCTTATCCCACCTTTGCTCATTCCATCTCTGACTCTGCAGCAGGAGACCAACATGTCTTTATCCGAGGATCTAGCCATCTTCTGGGACCACGGGGAGCTGTATTCTCCAGGCAAAAAACTCCGTCTACGCCCGCACAAGCCACTCCCTCCTCACGGTTCAAACATGTACCCCTTTCCTCAAGGCGTAACAGGAAAAGACATCATGCTGTCGGAGGAGCAGAGTAACCAGTCCCTTACTCGGCTGGTTTTCGACCCCAAAAACCAGCCAAAGTCCGGCGAGAGCTTCCAGCACGATGAAAGCTATGAGATGGTGGTAGTGATTCAGGAGTTGATTGGCGGCACCCCGGGCCCCGGCTACAAGCCCGGCTCACAGAAGCTTCTGTGCAAGGTCCTCGAGGCACCATCCACCTCCCCATGGGACAAGGAGCACAAGAGGCCAGCCAAAGGACAGTACCTCTTCTTGAAGGTATATGACGCTCTGCTGTGGCACAAGGTTGTGGATATCACCAAGCGTGAAGTGAACGTTACCTTCCAGACCGACTCGGCATTCAGTGACGAGTTCGGGGCGTATCACTATCTCTACGAACGGAACCTTACTGGCTTTAACCGGGCCGAATTCGAACGCACCGGATACTCCCCTATTGCTCCGCAGTTCTATGGAGGATGGATTGCCCAGGTTGCGAGCGTCAATGAGGAGTTCAAGGACAAATCTCGGCAAGTCGCCGTCCTCGCACTCGAGTACGTCAATGGAGTTTGTATGAAAGAGCTGTTCGCCCGTTGTGGCCCTGTTAAGGAGGCCAGGCTTATCACAAAGGACAAAAAGCCTGCAAGCTTCGAGACCGACCTGGACCAGCGCTTGGAAATTATGGCTCAGCTGATGCACGGTACTGTTACGGAAGAAAAGGCAGGTCTCGACCATTGCCATGTGCATCCTCGCAACATCATCATCACGATGGAAACGAAGAAATCCAAACCCCGGGCTGTTCTGCTAGGGTACGGAGGTGCCATCATCGACGAGCTGCGACAAGAGCCCGTCAGGATCTGGAAGCTTTTTCCAAAAACGCCCCACCCGATTCTCCGCTTCGGGTGGCCGAGGCTTGACCGCTTCGCAGGTTGGTTTCCCTTGGAGTGGCGGGGCCCGGATGACTATCCCGATCGTTGCCCTTTGACCCTCAAATGGCAGATCGAAAGGTTCGGTGGTCTGGTCAACAATCCGAACTATACCGTCTATTTGGATCCGACGACTCTCGATGAGACGATGCTCGATGAGGAATCGCCTTAGAGAAGCGATTCCCCGGGCTCCTCGGACGATCGCTCGGATGGGAGGACATCGGCCTCTGGCGGTCCTCATGGAACTGGCACGCTCCCCAGCGAGGTGGGAGCCGTTGAGCAGAATAAAGACGAGGAAGGAGCCGATGCTGAGTCGGCCGATCCCGTATCCCTTGAGCAACTGTTGGAAGGGATTTCGGGTGGACAGGGAGAAGAAGAACCAGATGAGGGTATGGAGGAGGAGCTCGGCAACATGTAAACCGCGCTCATCCGTCACTGTCAGCCGTCATATTTGTCTTCGTCGTGAGCATTCATCTGAATGTGCACTTGATTGCTCATCTGATTGTTTACTGGATTGGTGATTCAATGGGGTTTTTGGTTCACAGGGTTTCCACGTTACATAGTCAGCCTCAAAAAAAAAAAAAAAAAAAAAAAACAGAATGAAGATCTGGGGCTGCCTACGATAATTGCTTCCCAAGTCTCAAAGTTTCAAACATGGCACAATATGCTCTCGGATTTTGCTGTTTTTAGTAGCAAAATCCGTCCAAGAAATACATTCGTTATTTTTGCCATGGCCCACGGTCACATCCGTATTCACATGCGCTTGGTGTGTGTGTGTGGTTGGTCACGTGGCCTGGTGATTCTATCCTGACATTATCAAAATCAACAATCACCCAAAGTGATACTTCAATCCCAATTCTTCCACTCTTCCGGCTAACTCAGTCTGAAGTCAGACCATCCACTACCGTCTCACCCACGATGTCAAGCACAAGCCAGGCGAAGCCACCCCTTATCGAGGCCATTCGTAACAACGGACCGCTTCCAGCCAAAAGCGAGGTATCGTAACGGTCTCGTAAGCCGAAAATAAAACAAATCTTGGGGGGGGGGGGATTATCATGTAGGCGATTCAGGCCGTTCTCCACGAGCCTAGTCAACAGTGTATCGCTCCGTCGCCTCTCTCAGTCGTGAGTCATTCCGTGAAGGGCGCGGATCGTGGGGCTCGCGTCGGTACCTGCGTCGCTCGTCTCTCCTCCACGTCGAAGGATAGATTCCGTCGGCGCCGGCCGAGGATCGCGCCCGACCAGCAGCGCCGGGGCTCTGCGACCGTCGCCGCCGCCGCCGCCGCCCCCGCTTGAGCGCGTCGTCCGGGTATTGCACGGCGCGGTCCCAGCTCTCCAACGTCATGTAGGGGCTCCGCAGCCATGCCCTGAGCTCATGGAGCAACAGCCGCGTATTCTCCCTTCCCAGAAACTCCTGGATCAGCTCCTGGGCCTGGCCCATGCTGCCCTGCATGTCCACCGTCTTGAGGATGGCGATGATGTACTCGAGGAGGAACTCGGCATTGTTTGCCCTGCGCCGCCGGACAGGGTCGGCGTCCTGGGGCTGCGCGTCGTTGTCGGGCGATAGGAACTCAAAGACCTGCAGTTCGCGGCGGAGGAACGTGCGCGCGCGGGAGACGAGCTCGGGGTCGGATGCGAACAGCTGCGGCGTCATGTCTCTGTACCTCGAGATCCGGTTCGAGCCGACGTGCAGCGAGTACGTCTGGTCACGGTAGACGGTCCTCCGGCGCGCAATCGCCTCGTTTTGGGACGGGGTGGGGTTCCGGGTCGGGTGCGCATGTGGTCGCGAGTATCGCGGGCGTGCCTGGGAGTAAAACCGCCTCGCAGGTTGGCTCGGAGGAGAGGTTCCCGCAGTTTTGGGCCTTTCCTGCGGTCGCTCCGGTGCCTTGTAGGTTTTCCATTGCGTTTTGTCGTCGCTGAACTCGTAGCGGACCTCCTTGACTTCGGTCTTACATAGCGGGCAAGCCGCTTGCTGCTCAAGCCATGTCACGAGGCAGAGGTAGTCGAAATTGTGATGGTGGCAAGGTTGCGCCTCGCAGCGCTCCGTGATCTCCTCTAGGCAGATGACGCAACAGTCTTGGAGCTCGGTCGGCCGCGAGGATATCTCCTGCAGCGTGGTCTGCAGGACGGCGGAATGAAGATCTTGCGGGTTGGGGTTTTCGCCGGCTGCCGCTTCGGGGGACATGCCAGAGGTGCAGAGTTCCGAGGCGAGGGCAGTTGTCGAGGTGTTGAGGGAACCTGAGATGGAGGGGTTGTTTAGCTGCGATGAAGTGCGCTCTTCCGCCATGGTTAGTAAGCCGGGGCCACTTGGCCCACGAGACATGTCGCTTGCGCGCTTATTGGTTGATTACATAACTTGGCAAGTACATGGATGAACTTGTGAAGATTCACCGCAACAGGCACTAGATATAGCAACTAGGGGAGTCATCTCCGGAAGCTATGGCTTGGTATATGGAGAGTTAGTTAGTTACAATATTCCATGGTACTGCGTTTCTATACCTCCAAAGGCTTGGCCTTGTTTATTGTGTTGAATATTGGGCATGATACACCTGTGCGACCTTAGATAGGGCCACCTTGATGACGTGCTGGAGTAACAGACAACATCCACAACCAGGAGGCAAGGATGCTGGAGCATCACATTCGCTGACAAGAGTTTGTCCCCAAACTTCTGTAGTTAAGTGATTTTTAACTCTGTCTCAGACGGACAAGGTGCCTGGTTTTGGAAAGCCGCATCATCAGTTCTTTCTCATCCTGCATACAATGTCATGTTGAAACATGCGCCTAATGCATGCAGGTAGACAGCCCGGTGGAACCTCACTAGAATGCCACAAGACTAACCCCTACTAGGCCAGATGTTCAAGTCGCAGTCCTTCAAGCGATCGCGGACCTCAAGGAGCTATACATTAAGGATCATACAGCAGCCAACCTTAATCCTTGCACGACTCTTAACCAGGGCTGATCGAAGCTTCCGAACAAATTTGCAGATTGTGCTTAGGTATCAATCAGGTGGGTAGGAAGGCGGCGCTGCGTAGGCACCGAATATGCAAGTGTCTGTCTGTATCCGTATCCGGACTTTGTATGGTGGGTAATATGGATCCCGACCCGAAGTGGGGCCGGGCTTCGGCCAGTGAATGAATGAGTGAGTAGTGCACTGACGCACCCGCTGCTGGGCGACCGTGAATCTTTCGCGTTTAGTGGTTTTTCCAGTGTCGCGTCTCAATCGCGTTCCACAACCACCACCACCACCACCACATCAAAATCCACCACGCAGTGTGCCTTTAGTAACCTTTAACTGAGTTGTCACACCACTTCCCGCCGAGCCACTTTCTCTCCAATGACGTATACGCTTTCCAACTGACAATCACCTCGATATGGATGACCAGACGAGGACCGACTACGAGACGCAGGCCCAGAAGCTTCGCGCCGAATTGAAGAGCTGGGAAACCTCCTGGGCACAATCCCATGAAGGGAAGAAGCCCAGCAGAGACGACATCAAGCGCAACGTCGATATAGGTATGCGGAGCCTCACTCTCGGCCATAACGGTCCAGAAGATTAATCCTTTCTTGGCAGCACAAAAATACAAGCAGTACAACAAAGTCCGCGACGTCCTTTCTGGCAAGGCCCCTCCGTTTCCAAAACAAGATTCGCGGCCGAAGAAGCGACGAGAAGATTCCGCGCCAACAACGACGACGACGACGCCTTCAAAGAAACAAAAACATGCCGAGACGCCCTCCAAAAGAAGATCGGACCCTGACGGTGCCGGCCTCGTCAGTACCCCCTCGATATCCAGAACGCTATTCAGCCCGGCAGCCCCGCGATCGATCGGCCCGACGCCGCAGCGCGACGGCCGCGTGCTCGGGCTGTTTGACTTGATGGTCGAGCGCGAACTGGGCACGCCTTCGAGGAAGAACCGGGACCTGAACACCGCCGCCGATTCGAGGTCGATGACGACGCCGCGGAAGCGTGCGACGCCCGCCGACGACGAGGACAGTGCGAGGTTCGGGCGGACCCCCATGTCGGCCAGCAAACGACAGATGCTGGACAGCTTCATGACGCCGCTGAAGAACAAGGAACGCGGGCCGCCTGACGCCAAGACGCCCACCACCGTTTCGAAACTCCAGTTCAGCACCCCGTCCTTCCTGAAAAGACACACACAGCCGCCCCCGACCAAGGACGATGACTTCGTGGCCCCGCCTCTACGTCTGCCCCGGAAGCCGATGGTCCGGGGTCTCAGCGCCATTGTCGCGAGTCTCAGGAAAGTGGAGGAGGAGCTCCTGGACAACGACGACGATCTCGATGCTCTCCGGGAAGCGGAAGGCCAAGTCGTCCGGCCGAGAGCGCCTCCAAAGTCGACGGATGACATGCTTGCTGCCGACAGCCAGGTGCACCTGCCCTTGGGCGGCTTCGACGACGAAGGCTTGTACGACAGTCCCGACGAGAAGCAGACAGGGCGGGATGGAATGCCGCTGAGGGTGTACAAGAAGAAGGGCCAGAAGCGAACGACGAGGAGGGTCAACATGAAGCCCGTGCACAGCAAACGGCCGTCTGGCCCGGTCGAGAACGGACAGGAAGAGGAGGCCGATGAAGAGGCGGTGCCGGAGACGCGGGCCAACGGGGTAACGGATGATACGGAAGACGAGCTTGCAGGGGTGGGGTCCGGCTCTGACGACGACCTCGACGAGTCGGCCCCGAGAGCCAAAACGACCAAGAAGGCCGCAAAGAAGACGGAGCAGGCGGGGGCGGTCAAGAAGGCGGTGAGAAAGGTGAACGAGATGGCGCACACGAACTTCCGCCGGTTGAAGCTGAAGAACAACGGCGCCAAGGGCGGGCCGGGTTACAACAGCAAGTTCCGGCGCCGGCGCTAAGACAGGGGCGTTTTTTTTTCTTTTCTTTTCTTCCTTTTTTTTTTCATACTAGATTTGCATTGGAAGGCGTTTGTTTGCATGGAAAGCGATATCCCCTCTTACGGTGTTGATGAGATAATGCCCAATACATCCTTGCCACGGACGGCTGCTACTTCTAATGCTCTCTTTTTTTTTTCTTTGCTCGTCGACTCTCTCGGGTATAATGACATGACAACAGCGGCAGCCCCCCCAAACGAGTATGACGCGTCCCGCATTGTTCCTCAGAAGCGCCCCGCAAGACGGCCCCGGAGGCGCCGCAGCAGAACGAGGAGGTAAAAGGTTGCAAAGTCGCAGCTGACGGACACCATGAGCCAGGACAGGCACGCCGAGAAGGCCACGCGGTCCACGAGGAGCCGATCCCCGTCGGCCGCGGCGTCCGCCGGGACCTCGCCGTCCTTCTCCGACAGCCACTCCGTCTCGTCCCAGACAGCCCCGCCCCCGACGTCGCACATGTTCAGCTCCGCGAACTTGCTGATCAGGTCGTGGCCGCGGCTGATCTGCCGCTGGACCCTCTCGAGGCAGCAGTGCGACGGGCCGCCGCCGCCGCCGCCGCCGCCCCGGGCCACGGGCATGATCCCCTCCCCCCTGCGGACCGCTGGCGGGATGGACGCCTCCACCGTCTCCCCGTACCCCGCGCACCCGTTCTCGATGGCCGCCAGCAGCCAGACGAGCGCGACGTGGTCCCGGAGTAGCGCCCAGGCCCAGCAGAAGGCGAGGGCGACCTGCAGCGCCATGTTCCCCGCCACGTCCAGCGTCTCCAGCCCGCGCAGCTGGGCGCCGCAGCAGTTCCTCAGCGCCTGCTGCCGGTTGAGGATCTCGCGGTAGGACCGCAGCCGCGGGGGTGGCGTCCGGTACATGTACGGGCACCACCTGTCGGCCCTCGCCCGCGCATGGTCCTCCCGGTGCCACCGCTCCTGTCGGACGGCGTCCAGGAAGCAGCGCAGGCTCCCGGAGACGGTCCGCGCGAGCGGCACCGCGTCGTAGAGCTTCTGCCGGCAGGCCGTCGGCCAGTCGGGCACCAGCGCGGCGTAGAAGAGAAAGCCGACCACGTCGCTGACGAGGAGGTTCGGTGCGAGGCTCGGTCCGGGAAGAAGGATGTTCGTCATGTCGGATCGGAGCTCCCTGATGCGGCGGCCCAGGCCGAAGGTTGACGGTGCTTCCGGAGGCTTCGGCGCCGCCGACGGCTGCGATGGGGCGTCCATAGCTTGCTTGCTGTTGTTGTTGATGATTGGAATGTCGTGGTCTCGAAAGCCGGCATGGCTACTCGCATATGTCGGCCGCGCGTGGGAATACTGGTCCTTTTCACATGCCGCCGCGCCTTTTTACACGCCCGCCACCGTCACGGGTGAAGAGATAAGCCTCGTTTTTAAACGCGCCGGGTGCGTAAGATGCGTTGGCAGGAATCTTTAGGGGGAGGGGGGGAGGGGGTCCCTCAAAGGATCGAATCCTTGCATGTCGGAGGGCTGATGCTAATTCTCTCAGACCGCGTTGTATCTGATGTAAGACGACGCCCTGGCGTAAGCGCTTGACCCGATATCTTGGTAGCCCCCGCTGATCTGTGTTTAGCGAGCGAATCTGTTTGGCGCAGGGAACGAAAGACATGTGCCAATCATTTCATTCACTCTCTGGCATTCGTCTGGCCAGAGTTAGCGGGCGCTGCGACTTCGCGTCATGATGCTTCGCCGTGCGTGACTGACCACGTCGGCTTATGGCCGTCATCTTGGCCGCAGACTACAGTTGGGAACACCGGCACACCAGCGTCCTCCCATATTCACTAGGTCTCGATGGATAATTAACTCTAATGCAATTGATTGGAGACTACTGTACTTCTCTGGATGCTTCAATCGTCGTCACGATGGGGACTTTTTCGGTTTCTGGCCCGTTCGCTGGTGGTGGTGGTGGTGGTGGTGGTGGTGGTGCATGGGCGTCCTTGTTCCCCTGTGCCGCCAAGCCATTCGTCAACACCTTTGCCTGTTCCAGCTCCTCTCTTGCGTGGATATTCAGCCTCTCCCACATCCTCTTCCTCAACTCAAGGCCGTCGAGGAAGACATGGAGCCACGACGGGTCGAACGGCGGCAACGCCCTGCCGACGCCGTTCTCCGGCTCGCCGGCCAGCGCCCGCACCGTCTCAAAGTACTCCTCAAAGTGCGGGTGCACGAGCGAGAACCTGATGTCGTCGCCCTTGTCGGCGACTCGGTCCGCCTCCCACCTCGCCTGCTTCTCGGCCGGCGGCAGCCTCGCCCTCCCGGCGAGCACGCGCGCCGCGAGGACGGCCTGCCACTCGAATATCTTGAACGTCAGGCCCGCCGCCACTGCGCCGACGAAGAGCAGCGTCGGGTCGCGGTGGTACACGACGTGCTGGTACAGCCCCGTGACGCGGTTGTTGCGGACCTCGACCGAGGGCAAGAACGGCAGTGTCCAGGTGAAGCCCGTGGCGAGCACGACGTTGTCGACGTCGGCGACGGAGGTGCCGTCCGAGAAGTGCACCGTCCGGCCGTCGATGCGGGAGATGGTGGCGCGGCGCGAGATCCGGGGGTGGTTGAACGCGCCGTCTCCAAAGTAAAGGTTTGCCCTGCGGCCGTTCACGACCGAGTAGACGGGGAGCTTTGCAGTGTTGACGAGGTCGACCGAGATGTCGGCTCCGGAGACGGAGGCGCCTACTACTACGACGCGCTACGAGACAAGTCAGTAGTACAACGGCACACGGTATCCGTTCACGAGCGGTCACATACCTTGTCACGGAACTGCTCTCGTCCGCGAAAGTGCTTGCTGTGAATCACGCTCCCCGGGCGGGCCCTTTCAAACTCCTCGAGGCCTTGAATGTGGGGGATGTAAGGCACCCAGTAGTGGCCCGTGGCAACAACTACAGCATCGAAATACTCGACCCACCATTCGTCCGCCTCCTCGCCCTCCGTCCTCAACGTCAGCTTCCACTCGCTCCCGACCTTCTCGGCCAGCTCCACGGTTGTGCTGTACGAGACGAAACCCTGGTAGTCGTTGCGGTTCACGAGTCCCTGTACAAAGTCCCGGACGACGGTCCAGTGGCGGAAGGGCGTCTCGGGCCCGTGCAGGGCGATGGAGTTCTCGGTACGCTGCTCAGGGATGGACTCCTCGGTGAAGGACATGGGGATGGCGTCGACGTTGGTCTCGAGGTAGGGGTAGATGCCGGACTCGGTAAAGCGCGGCGGCGAGGGGGTCTGCAGCTTCGGGGTTCGAGCCGGAAGCGTCTCCGGGATCGGGACCGGGCGGTCGGCGGTGCGGGATGCGAGGGCGGGGAAGTCGGTGAGGTGCGGCGGAGGGGTTTGGTCGCCAACCCTGGGGGGGATCGGATGGTCAGTGCATGTTTGCTTACGGCTGTTTGGCCAGGTCCAGTCCCATCTCGTCGAATTGGTGTCATCCCATCATCTTGATGTAAATGGTTGCACTGTTCGCCTCATCTATTCTGAGTCCACACGGGCCAGGTTTCTCGGGGTCCCTAGGCGGTGAGTGTGCTTTCTGCAGATTTGACGCAGGCCATCCATCCAGGTACCCAAAGAGCTCTCAATTGTAATTGTGCCTTGTTCCATCCATCCAAAAGAGAGAGACGCCGGGGGTAGCGAACCCATCAAGGTGCCCAGCGAGCAAGTCACATCGGTACGTCGCCCCGCGTCGCATCGCATTGCATTGGAGTAGATGAATGACAAAAGAAGACGACAAATGGAAACCTGAAGAAGAAGAAGAAGAAGAATAAGAAGAGGGAAAACTCACCAGCAACCGCCCGCGGCTTCCCGGCGCTCGAACACCCGGATGACGTCGAAGGTCTTCTCGCGGGCCAGGGCGTCAATTGTGATGGCTCCGCCCGGCCCCGCGCCGATGACTGCGACTCTCTTGATTGCGCCCATGTTTCCGGCGCGAAACTTGTGGCAGCTTTTACGAGAAACTGCCCGCGGAAGGGTGTGTGCGCGCGAGAGAGAGAGAGAGAGAGAGACAGAGATGGAGGAGAGAATAAGGCCGGAAGAGAGAAAACAAGAGAAACGGAATTGGCAGCACCAGCTACTTGCGCAGACTGTCTCCGAGAACTTGGACTTGGGCCCGGCTCGCAACGGGCGAGAGAGAGAGAGAGAGCGTGTGGATAGAGGGGCACAGGGTGTGGCACCCCCCCGCTGATATCCCAACCCCCCAAGAGATGGACCAATCACATATCTGCAAGCTGCCTGACGGGGTAGTCGTGCAGGGATACGCTACAGCCAGGGGTCCGCCGTGTCGGGGGGGGGCTTGTGAAGGGGCGGATTTGATCATCTTAGCGTTCGATGGCGTTATCCGGCTCACTGCCGTTCTTATCGATAAGGGTTATATGGGTTAGGTGAGCTGGTTCCTCTCAAGTGTGTGTGTGTGTGTGTGCGCGTGTGTCCATGTCGGTTGCATTGCATCACGGCGCACGCCTTGGACCCTGGAATTTCCTTGTTTCCAGTTGAATCATTTTGTTTTCATCTTCTTGACATGTACGAATACGAGATGGACGAGCTGCGTTGGCTCATCTCTGAAGCCAAGATGGGGCATCAACTCGACAACCGACAGGGATAAGCGGGTGGAGGGTGGGGGGCAGCCATCGTGAGAGAGTATGGCGGAGGACCTGGATGGCCAACAATAAAAAAGAAAAAGAAAAAAAAGTAGTTGAAGAGGACGGCCGCTTCGCCACGCACGCCGGATCATTTCGTTTTGGTTTGTCAACTTCGTCGCAGACCACCAGGGAACCGACACGACAGCCATGGGTTCGCGGGCCGACGACAAGATGGCGTGCGACGACACCCCGACGGACCGCTCCGTCGTCGCGGCGTCCGAAGACAAGCCGGAGTGGGATGCCGAGCAGGAGCAGAAGGCCAAGAGGAGGTACGCACACGCACCACGTTCGCCGTCGTCGTCGTCACATGCACGGACACGCGCGGCGTCCATCTACGCAGGATGAAAGCTTACCTGCCGGTCAATCCAGGATCGACCTCACCGTCCTCCCGCTCCTCGTCCTCGGCCTGCTCATGTTCCAGCTCGACCGCATGAACCTCGCCAGCGCCCTTACCGCCGGGTTCGCAAAGGACATTGGCGTCGGCCAGGATACCATCAACCTCGGGAACCAGCTCATGTTCATGGGCACCGTTGTGCTGGAGATCCCGTGCAACCTGCTTCTGCAACGGGTTCGTCTTCGCCGAGTGTCTGCCCAACCGCTTTGCTTCCCTGCCTCGGCCGCCACTCCATCCGACGCAACGCGCGTCCTTCAGTCGCTGGTCTAACCTCGTGAGCGACAAAACAGTTTGGGCCCCGGAAATGGATCTCCCTCCAGGTCCTCCTCTTCGGCCTCGTCGGCACCCTCCAAGTCCTCGTCAGGAACCGCGCCGGCTTCCTCGCCATCCGCCTCATGCTGGGCCTCGCCGAGGCGGGCTACATCCCCGGGTCCATGTACACCCTCTCGACCTGGTACACGAAGCGCGAGCTGGCGAAGCGCATCGCCATCTTTATGTTTGGGCAGTTTGGCGGCAACGCCCTGAGCCCCCTGGTCGCGTCGGGGATCCTGAAGCTGGCGGGCAAGGGAGGGCTGACGGGGTGGCAGTGGCTATTCTTGAGTGCGGACAAATCCCCCCCCCCCCTCTGTATTAAACAGCTCCTTGGTTTTGATGGTTCGAATGTGTGGCTGACGGACGAATGCAGTCGAGGGTCTGGCGACGCTCGTCGTGGCCCTCATGCTCATATTGCTCCTCCCAGGTTCCCCCGACATGCCGAGGCCGCTGGCAAGCGCGGGCATCGTCCGCTTCACGGCGGACCAACAGGAAATACTACAGAAGAGAATGAGCGCCGATGACCCCGGGAGAAGAAGCGGCGCTCGCGGCATGGAGATCCCCTGGGCTCTCGTCTGGAAGACCGTCAGGCATTACAAGCGGTGGCCGCACTATGTGTCCACCTTCTGCGTCTTCTCGACGTGGTCGCCGCTGACGACCTACACGCCCTCCATCGTCATGGCCCTCGGCTTCGACCGGATCAGCGCCAACGCCCTCGCCGCAGTGGGCGCCTCTCTCTCCATGGCTTTCGTCTTCGCCTTTGCTGCGCTGAGCGACCGGACAAACAAGAGGGGGGCCGCGGTCATACTAGGACACACGTGCTACCTGACCATCTTGGTGGTGGCTCGCAGCCTCCACCCGCACGTGGGGAAGTGGTCGAGATGGGGGCTGTGGACGATGATCAACGCCTTTGCCGTCTGCTACCATCCCGCACACAACACCTGGCTGCAGGTCAACTGCCGTGACCCCGGAGAGCGAAGCATCGGGATCGCGTGAGTCATCGCCAATCCCACGACGCGAGAAGACTGGCTAATGCTGACGGGGTGTTTTAGCATGTGGGTCATGTCCGCCATTAGCGGCTTGATGGTCGGCTCGCAGTATTTCAGGGGCGATGACCTGCCGTTGTAAGTTGTCCCCTCCGGTGTCCCCTCTCTCGCGTGGATCGCCGGGAAACCGCCCCCCTGAAGCTAACCAGGACAAAAGCTACGATAAAGGTCTTCTGACCATGATCATCATGGTCTCTGTGGGCATGGCAGCTGCTCTTTTCCAAGAAGCTGTATATTTCGTGCACAACCGACGCGTAGCCCAGGGCAAAATCAAGCCCAAAGACGGCTCCGAGCCGTATGTGTACGTCTTTTGATGCGAGGGCACCATTATTCATGACAGGGCGAGGTCGCCAGGAGCAGGGCGCTAACAAGAGATGTCGGGTGCACTTGTGTAATGGTTAGAGAAAGCCTTCGCGGCAACAACCACTGGCCCCCGCCAAAGTAGACTTATATGACGAGGCAATATGCCGATGGTGTGTTGAGTTTCTCGGCGGCACATGCTGCGGCTACTGCAGAAAGCTGCCATGGAAACGACGAAGATGACAAGGTATCGCAAGCTGACAACCTGTACTTTGGGGGTAATGAATATTGCTCCGTTAAAGCCATGTGATGGGACCGGTAACGCACATGTTCATGGCAGGCAGCAGCGGCGGCACACAGGACTCTTTGTTGAATCTGTAGGCACGTGGAGTCCTCACATGAGTCTGGCTGGCCGGAGAGGTACGTTTACAAACATCAAGACTTGACCTTCCGACGTTCAAACGGCACCTTGACCGAGAACACGCGTACTAGATTTATATGTGCATGTGCCGCAAATGCTACAGCATGTGCAAAGCCGAGTGCCCCTCTCTTAGTGAGCGTGGTCGTGGCCATGGATGTGCTCGTCAGCGCGCTTGTTCAGATCCCGTTTCCCGACCCAGTCCGTGCCGTTCGCGCGCAACAGCCTCGTGACCTCGGTCATGTCGACGCCGAGGGTTTTCTCAATGTACTTGGGCAGCTCCGTGTTGTCCCAGTTGCCCGCCATGTCCGCTCTGATCGCCCGACCGTTCTCTCCGGCGCCGTAGCCGTACAGGGTGATGTCGGACGCCGTGTGGCCGTCCGTGGACCAGTGGACGCCGGCACAGCTGGCGAGCAGGTTTCCCAGCTCCATGTCCAGCGAGCCGGCGGCGAGGAGCGTGTTCACCTCGGCGTCCGTGGCGTCGGCGAGCCCGTATTCGGGCAGGATCTCGCTGACCAGGAAGACCTTCTTGTCGGGCCCGGTGTACGCGCCCCAGACCTCCATCAGGAACTCGGTCGAGGCGTTGACCTTGGACAGCGGCAGCGGGTCAAAGCCGTTGAGCGTCAGGCCGCCGCACTCGTGGTCGGCCGCTGACATGAGCATGGTGCCCGGGTGCCCATCGATCCACTCCCTCACGAAGCCCATGACTTCATTGTAGTGGATCGTGTCAAAGAGGTGCGCCGCCGGGTCGTTGGCGTGGCCGGCGTGGTCTATACGCGAGGCCTCGATCATGAGAAAGTAGCCCTCTTCCTTGCCATGAGTGGCGCGGTGGAGGGAGTTGAGGGCCGTCTCCACCATTTCTAGGAGAGAAGGCTCCTGCTCGGGCTGACGGGAGCGGTCAATTTCATACATCATTTGACCTGCGGGGCTTGTCAGTTCCGTATTCGGTGCAAGACGAAGAAAGAGAAAGAGGGAGTCTTGGTAGACTTGCCGTCGTTGAACAGGCCGATGTAGGGGATGCGGACGTCACCCAGGCCCTTGTCGAGGGCGTCAAAGGCCGAGCGGTTCTGCATGACGTGGTAGCCGTTCTCCGCGGCGAAGCCAAACAGATCGATGGCGTCTCCGCGACAGGAGGTCGAATCGGACTGCGGCTTGAAGTAGCACCGGCCGCCGCCGAGGAGGATGTCGGCGACGGGGCCGAGAGGGTGGCCGTAGCCGATCTCGTGCTCGGCGATGTTTGCGTACGAGTTGCGATCGGCAACGTGAGCCACGTAGCCTTTTGACGCCTGTCAGTCGCGTACATAAATCGTGGGGGCGGCTTCGAGGATGGAGCCTACCGGTTCGCCAGCGGGGTTGACACCGATGGCTGGTCCATGTCAGCAATTGATCGGCCGATGTGCACCGAGGTATCCCACCGTTGTTGTATGACTTGACACCACATCCGAAAGCAGTCGCAGACGCGGCCGAGTCTGTGATGAGGTTGTTGCTTGCAAGAGTGCGGACGTTACCAATGATCTTTTTGCAAATATCAGCACAGGAACACTCGCGAGTCCGAATCAAAGCCGGGAGTATCTTACCATCTTGTCGGCTGCGAGCTGGATGCTCACGGGAGCCCCCGGGTTCTGGCCATTCTGCATCAAGGAGACGTAGTCTCGCGCCATTGTCTGCGAGGCGGGGCCGTACCCATCGGGTACGATATAGATGAAGTTCTTGACATTGGGAGCCGAGAAGACCGACTGGGCCAAGGCTGCAACGACAACGGCCGAGGAACGCATCTTGACGCTAGAGACCGACAGAGACGCGAGCTCGAATATGGTGAAGATCCCAAGGGCGGCTATCAACAACGCAGCAAACGTTACCTACCGACCATATATATATATATATATATATATACTGAGGCCACAAGATATCGGCTTCATTCCTGCAGAGCTGCTCTTTTGCCTTCTTGGTCTAGGCCGCCCGCAGCCGTTCACTGCGGCGTGCCTCATGCACCACTTGGCAATGACGTTGTTGCGAGGATTACCACCACCTTGTTCCTAGCACGAGAAGCAGCTCCCACGCCGTTTGTAGCGTTGAAACGACTCTACCCGGCCAAATAGCTCATTTGGACTTTGGAGGGAGCACGACGAACCAATGCGTCACCTGTTGCAGTTGTTTGTACCCGAGAGCCAAGCCGCTTCGCTCCCCAGGGTGCGGCTTGGCGAGGCACGATTGCTCTCCATTCGCCCCAATGGATGCCACAGGGTGAGCAACGTGCTCCCCAGGCAACGACAGGGAAGCATATTCCAACGTCGTCGAACCCCGTCTCTACCTTGGCTCATGGAACGAGAGGGGAAGGCGACACGACTGGTGCAGCCCACCTGCGTGGGTAATGGTGGTCTGATAAGACATCAGAACACACGAGAAGCGAGCTCGCATATGAGCAGGAATGAGTTGGAGCATTAAGGCTTGTCACCACCCCACGATCATTAATCGATCGTCTACGGGTTGGCAAAACAGACGAGCAGAGTGCAGCTGACGAAAGCCTCTCGCTGTAGGGCGAGCAAATAACCCGGCAAAAATGCAATACAATGGGCTGTAGGATTAGTTCACATTGGTCTGTCCGGCATATCATGAGACAAGAGGCTGCTGAATTGTAAGTCGAGCAAGCTTGCAAAGCCGTTGGCCCTCTTCAACAACGAGGCGCTGACCCGGTTTATGTTGACCAGTGGTTACAGACAGAAGAAACCAAATGGAGAGATGGAGAGGGAGAGAGAGAGGGGGTCTCAGGTGTGTCATGGTGTTTGGACCGAGTTGACTATGTGACGCGCCTCCGTTTGTATGGCGATTGTCGTGATGTGACTCTGGGGGGGTGTCGAAACACGCCACTTTGCAGGAGTAGCTCGTGGCGTCCTCAAGACTGTATGTATCAAGATGGCCTGCAGAGTGGCGTGGAGAAGACAGACGAAAGCTCTTGCATTGTCAGAGCTTGAGCAGTTCGGAAGCCAGGAAAAAAGGGGGATGGCGGATGGCGGCTTTTATCAAAGAATTTTGAGAAATGCACAAGACGAGACGCGGTGTAAGAGGGAGAGAAAAAGAAGCACAGGACCGACCAGGTAGGTGGGTAGGTAGGTACCGTACCTGCCTGCCGTTGATGATTCCTGCCTGCCAGCGAACAGGTGGCCCCACTTGCTACGGTGGTACATTAGCCAAACCCGCCAACTCGCGGCCTGAAGTTAGGCCGCGTCACTTTGTCCCCTTGGCTCTAACGTTTTTTGTAAAAATCAAGCTAATAATGTAATATGATTGGTTAAAAAGAAGTCAGGTACTAGCAACTACCTATTATTACCAGCGCCTGCCCACTATTGCTGCCAGCGCCTGCCCACTATTACTGCCAGTGCCTGCCCACTGTTATTACCAGCGCCCGCCCACTATTGCTAGCGCCTGCCTGCCCACTGTTGCCAGCACCTGCCTACTATTGCCAGTGCCTGCCCACTGTTATTACCAGCACCTGCCCACTATTACTGCTAACGCCTGCCTACTGTTACCAGCACCTGCCCACTGTTATTACCAGCGCCCGCCTACTATTGCTAGCGCCTACCTGCCTACTGCTGCTAGCGCCTGCCCACTGTTGCCAGCACCTGGCCACTCTTGCTGCCAGCGCCTGCCCACTATTACTGCCAGCGCCTGCCCACTATTACTAGCACCTACCCACTATTACTACCAGTGCCTGCCCACTGTTACTACTAGCGCCTACCTACTATTACTACCAGCGCCTGCCTACTATTACTACCAGCACCTGCCTACTATTACTACTAGTGCCTGCCTACTGTTATTACTAGCGCCTGCCTACTATTACTAGTATCTGCCTACTATTACTAGTACCTACCTACTATTACTAGTGTCTACCTATCATTACTAGTTACTAGTCTTTTTCTTTTTAACCAATCATATTACACTATTAGCTTAATTTTTATCAAAAAACGTCAGAGCTAAGGGGACAAAGTGACACGGCCTAACTTCAGGCCGCGAGTTGGCGGGTTTGGCTAATGTACCACCGTACTTGCTCCAGGTGGTTTAAGCGCTGTGCGATTGATTGGCGGGCATTGCACGGGAACGGTACGCGGGGGGGGTCCCTGTCTGCCAATTATAGCTTCCCGCGCGTCTGCAGCCGACATGTCCAGAAACACTGAACAGTACGACAAACACGAAAGAAGAAGAAGAAAAAAGTCCCATTTTCGCCCAGGTCAATCCAGATCGGCCATGTTTTCCACAGAGAGGTCTCGTATCGACCGACACCTTGCGAGGCGCTTAACCAAACCTCATCTCTCTCGCCCCCGCCTGCTGCCAACCCGATCCATGTCACTACCGCGGACGGATTCTCATCCCGGTGCCCTGGCAGCCCAGTCTCGTAGCTACAGACCAGATCATCTGGCTTGCGTCTCGGGGAGAGATGCAGAGTCATTCATTGGGTGACCATGTTCCCAAGCTGCCGGGCCCTCATCTAGACTGACTGACTGCCCCGTCCATTCTTGCCCACTCGCGAACCAAGTGTTTCGGATGCCTTCACGGCCCGGCTGCTTGAATGGGCCTCGACATGGCTACAAGTTCTAGACCTCTCAGAGGGCTTGCTGTTTTCCTTGTCTTGTCTGGTCTCCAGACCCAGTCATACAAGATGGGGGGCCTGCATCCTCGTATGCTTTGCATCTGACGAGCGTCGAAACCCCGTCATCCAGCATCTCTGTCCCTTCACTTGTGTGTGTCTAGTCATATCGACGTTATTCTCTCGCTCCCCCCTCTCCCCTCCCTCCGTCCTCTCTTTCTTTCTCGTTCCTTGTGTTTTGTCTTTCGGTCTTGTTGTCCACGTCTTCGTTTTCCTTGTCTTGTTCTCTTTTCCTCTTCAGTTCATCGTCCCTTGTTGATCGTCGCCCTTGGTTCTAGGCGAGATCATCACCATATTTCCTTTTGTTGGTTCGAATACAGCGCGTCTCCTGGATTACCTATACCCATGACATTCATCTTCGTTGCGCGCGAAGAAGCCGACTTCAAGTCACTCATCCCCTCCAACATCACTCTCCAGCGTCACACGTCACGATGCCTTCCTATATTCGCGTAGCAGACGTCCTGCTCCTCCTCCTCCTCCTCCTCCTCCTGACCACTCAGACCACGCAGGCCGGTCCAGTAAGACGTGCCGATAGATTGTCAGTAGACTCCGCCATGGCTTTGCCGTCCATTACTAACACCCGTCACAGCCTCAGGAGGGACTGGAATACCACTTACAGTACATTCACCACCAGCAGTCTTGCTGTGATATCGAGCATCTCCTCGGAACCAGCGTACGTCTATAACTCTTACTCTCCACATGGCCACACAAGCATGACGCTAAGAGAAAAGTAGAGACGCCACTACCTCCGCCTTCTCCGTGACGGCGCAAGAGGAACAGGATGGAGTCACTCCGACCCCAATCTTCGTGACCCTCGATGGCACGACTACCGGTGCCCCAGCCACATCAAAGGCAGCAACCACACCAGAGCAGTTGACCTCAACCCCGGAGTCCCAGTCAATACCAACGACGGCGTCGGGGCCGGCTTTGCTACCTCCGATATCAAGCACTACTACATCCTTGCCGTCCCCATTCACATCCGACCCAAGGAACGGGTCCTCTTTGTATCCTCCTGGTAACACCGCCTCTGCGTCCGCACCTTCACCACCATCCAAGGGTGCTTCTTCCGCTGCTACGCAGACAGCGCCGCTGCAGTCCTCTGTCTCCTTCGCTTTTCCCGCCCCGGGTGAAACCAAAGCAGCTACAACCACCGTTGCTGAACAGTCTGGAGCATCATCAACTCTTGCCCCTGTCCTATCCGGCACCGCCAACGTCGAGACTTCCTCCCCTCCCGCTTCACTGACCACCATCGCCGCTGCACCGACCACGGCAACCCCGGTCCAGGACCCTCCCGAGACATCCCCGGTTCCACCGACAGCCTCTCCGACCGTCCCTCTAGCAACGCTTTCGTCCACACTCCGGGTTACCGGCACGCCCAACAACCAAGTTCCCACGATCCGAACTTCAATCCCAGCCGCTTCGGCCACCATTTCTCCCGACACCGCCGCCGACAATCTCGCCTCCGCAAGGGCCTTCAACACCCTCTTTGCCTCCCTCACCGAGCAATCCGCCTGTGCCGCCGGCCAGATCGCCTGCGTCAAGGGCAATGTCGGAATCTGCGGCTCTGGCGGCGCATTCGCCATCCAGAACTGCCGTACAGGGACGTCGTGCTTCGCGCTGCCAATGAACACCACCGAGGGCGTCATTGTCGGCTGTTATGACCCCAAGGTGGCGGGCGGGATCCTAGGCGCGCCAGCACCTGCCCCCGTGCCGGGCTCCTCGACAAGCGCGTCTGCGGCCGCATCGGGAACCACTACGACCACCACGCCCACCGTCGTCGCAACCTACACAGTCTCCATCATCCCACCTGCCGCGAGTCCACAGACGAGCTCCGCAGCCCAAGCTCCGGGCTTCACCACCACCGTCGTCGTCACCAAGACCATGGAGCCCGTCCCCGCACCCCCATCCACGACGACGGAAGAGGACGGCCCACCTACAACATCCACGTCCCGCCGACGCACGCGCACCACGACGGCCGAGTCGTCGCCGGTATCTGCAACCGCAGAGACGACACGGCAGCAGTCTACCCACTCATCAGAATCAACCCGAGCCAGCGCCGCCTCCAGCTCAACAGGGACCCTCACGGACACCCTGATCGTCAACCCAATCCCCACCGACGAGCCCAGCGAGCCCCCCGCCCTCGTCGGGGGCACCGCGCCGACGGCGAGCCCGCCGCCCAGCACCGACGCCTCGCAGGGCACGCCCACCGTGACCGTCTTCGTGACCGTCACGCAAAGGGAGCGCGAGACCGTCACGGTCACCGTGACGAAGGGCTGAGAGCCGGCCGAGGGGATCGGGCTTTGGCGAGAAGAAACCCGCGGCTTATTAGACTCGGAGTATTTATTAATATTTGTCGAAGGTGGGAAGCCGGGTTTCACACGCGTTGCCCGGCAGCGCTTCGACTACATAATCTTGGGCTTTTTTTTTTTTTTAAGATGAAGAAAAACAGCGTTGTATTTACATGGTGTTTATGATGGTTCTTTTCATAGACATACAGAATCAGAGACTGATTGCAATCACCGTTCCTGTCCGCGCATGTCACGAAACTCGCCGCCAAACGCCGGGCCACGCGACGCACAGAGAAAACCCACGTTGGATGCGCAGAAGAACGAGCCTCGATCAATGAATGGAATTGGTTGCTGCGTGGACTGGATATCCTGTCTCGCTACGGCATGCGACCCACGCTTTGCTATCCAGGTCGTCCAAGGCATCCTATCTATTACCTCTTGTGGCATCATAACCACGTGTGCGACTCGCCTCTAGTTCCATCAAGCCCGGCCCCTGACCGGAATGTTTCTTCCTCTCCCGCTTCTAATCTAGCTCAATGACCTTGCAGCTCGAGATCGACTTGGACGAGGACGATACCGATGCAACCTCCACGAATCCATCATCCTCTGCAGATCCCTCATCTTCCAATCGTTCCGGTGCCATCTGCTCCGGTCGTGCCTTTTTCAGCTTCCGAACAACCAATTCAATGACAAAGGAGCTCCCAAACTTGCGCTTGTGCCGCGGCGATGCCAAAACGGGAGTCTCTCCACGAGAGTCTGTCGATAGAGACGTGCATGTCCCCGCCATGTCCTCATCGCTGTCCAAGTCCCTGGATGCTGCTGCCTCTGCCTCCGCCTGTGCCGACTGTTGAGGTACGCCAACCGTGGGCTGGACTTCCTCGCCGTCGATCAGAGACCCAAGCCACGCCTCTCGGAACGAGAGTCCCAGAGCCAACGACACCTCCCGAGCCACACTGTTCCCGACCACCTTCCACTGCGCTTTCGGCTGCCCCAAAATCACCTCGTGGTCAAGGAAACCCTGAGCACGGCGGGCTTCCATGACGCTGAAAACACGATTCTGGCTCCAATGCATGATGGATCCCATGCGCGCATCCGATGGCGATGCTGTCGTGGTGACTGTCCTCATAACACTGTGCGGAACCAAGCGGCCCCAAGCCCGAGAGGTCGATGACACGACTCTGTTGCCTGTGCTGGGAAACAACCCCCTCTCGGCTGCCGTCATTGTGCCCTTGCCGTTGTCCCACGTTCTTCGGAAGTTCATGCCCTGTGGGTGCATCGGGATCACGCTGAGTTGCGCCCTGGTGCGTTTTGTGATGCTGCATGCTATTCTGTGGTCGGGGAAGTCCACACAGCAGTCCGCCTTACCGTCCATTATGTCTGGCAGGTCTGCTATAGCCTCGGCTATGCTTACGAACTTGAATGGCGTTGGCATGTTGAGACGCTCTACCATTGGCTCGCCGTTAGGCAACCGACCGAGTGTCTTGCGACGTTTGCCAGATTCGTAGTGAGAATGCGACTGCATCGGGATTTCAGGGAGCTTGAGGCCTGGCGCAGCAAAACAGAAGAAAACACGGCTGCGGCTCTGAGGTGAGCCGTACGTCCATGAGTCCATGATAAAAAAGTGCGCTTGGTAACCAAGCCCAACGACAGCACAGATCAACTGGCTCAATACGTCCTCGTTACGCTTTGCCTTGGACTGCACGATCTCCATGACATTTTCCAGCAACCCAAATTTCGGTCGATAAACGTCGATAAAGGACGCAAAAGCAGCTACAAGAGACTGGTTTTTCCGCTGCTTGAGGTCATCTTTATTGACCGTGAGTTGTGAAAATCCTGGGCAAGGGCTGCCCCCGGACACAAAGTCGACTGAGCCGATGGGCGGCACCTTTTTGCTGAACTTGCCCTGGAGCGCTAACCTCTGCAAGTCGTCGATGGACCCAGCGAACGGGTGGACAGTGTTTTCGGCATTGGCCATGTACGTATGGATGGCTTGCACGTTGATGTCGTTTGCCCAATTCATTTCAATGGCGCCGCCTTCTTCAAGGCCACGACCAAAGTTGCCGCCTCCACAGAAGAGGTCGAATCCGCGGAGCTTGGGAAAGGACTTGGCTGGGTCGAAACCCTGTCGTAACGTTGAGAGGTCCTCTAAAGGGAGAAGCTTCCCAGACTGCCATCGATATCTGATGAAAAACGCATTCCCTACCCCTTTTCGGTCGTAAGGGGTAGGGATTGACTCCCCGGGCTGGAAAAATCTGACAACACATCTGCTATGGATGTTTTTGACTCCAATTCGCAGCAACTCATCGCTATAGACAAGCTCGTTTAGGGGTATCTTCTCACCAGCGCTGTCAATATGTATTGTTTGTCTTCGCCGTAAAACGCGGAAAAGGGCAAGTGAGTTACAAAACTCCACTAACTCGCATGGCTCAACAACACTGTTTGAGCTCTTCAGACGAACAAGAAGTGTATCTCCGATCTTGTATGGGAATTTCTGCTCTTCATCTTGACTGTGGTGTATGCAGAATAGGTGACCTTTCTGGAAGGTGATAAATCGTCGTTCTTCGTGAAGATAAGTCTGCCTACAGAAGAACTCTGCGCTGGTGGTAGACAGGCCGCCCCAGTCAACCTTGTGTGTAGCTAGCACCTCCTCTTCTTTGATCTTTTCATTGGATGAGTTGTTGCAACTGCAGTGGTCTGAGATAAACAACTCGTTCTCCCAGGGGTACCTCATGTTACCGCAGATTGTATCGACCGGGCGGTATATCCAGATAATGTCAAAGCTTTTCTTGCCATCGTTACGCCTGTGGACTTTCTGTACAATTCCAAACCACCGGTCAACATCATTAAAGCCAGCAGGAGTTTCTCTTGCCCAGTTGCCGCCTTCATCTCGAGTTGTGGAGATGACGTCGCCGACATTAACAAACGTTTCAGGGCTTTTGTCCGTGTTCTTGGCTGATGTGTGGATGTTCAATGATGGGTCGAGTCGAAGAGCGTTAGTTGCATCTCGGCGCAGCCTCTCTGTTTCAGGGCTTTTGTCTGTGTTCTTGGCTGATGTGTGGATGTTTAATGATGGGTCGAGTCGAAGAGCGTTAGTTGCATCTCGGCGCAACCTCTCTGTTTCAGGACTCAGTTCAAGTGCTTCTATCATCTTACCACACGGCAGATGATTGAATAGCTGATTGACGTAGGGTGTCACCACTGTCTTTGGGATATGTGATGGCTCTCGCTTGCGTAAAGTCGACGGTGGGGAGGCCGAAGGAGCAGTGTTTGCTGGTGAAGGGGGTGTTTTGGTATTGCTGTCCAAGTACGCGGTGGATAAGAAGATCTCCTTCCACAGGTAGATCGAGTCGACCCTATGTCCAAGAACTCCAAAAGCCTCCATGTAGATGAATTCTACGTTTGTAGACATTGCGTTGCAGAAGTCGGTTCTCTGATACTGGTCGCGCCATCGGTAAAAGGCCTCTGACTCCGAGTTTCCATGTGTCTGCATGAGCCATGTATTAAACGCAGACCGGAAGTCTCGGAAGACAACTTGCCGTCTCTCTTCTAGAGCTTTAGAAAGATAGTCGACAACATGCTTAGCTAGATCCGCAACCCATAAAAATCCATCGTAGTACCGTTCATATTCAACGGATGGACTTTTTAGTCGGTAGTAGACGTTAGTCTCTTGATCTCGGGCAATCGCAACGTTTAGACATGAGCGTATCCAAATTTCGGAGCCCACAGTCGGTTCTGAAGAGCCATAGTTGCCAATTGGGAGTTGTTCGAAAGGCACGCCTCTGATGGAAAACTTCTTGTCTCCCACTGATAGTATGCCGTCTACATACATTCTCAGGATTTCCTTGCGTCCTGACTCTGTGGACCGTCCAAGATATTGGAGTGGCCGCATCTCGCATGGATATCGTCGTTTGGTAAGATGCTTATCCCCTGGTACAGTGGCGTCAATGTAGACAGCAAATTGGTCCAAGTCAAACTCGATGTCGCCAGTGTCGCTACTGTGAATCCGACGGTACTCTTTCAGTAGGGACTGAACAGCCGTCCACTCTCTTGCTGGCTCAGCTCTGGGTTCCTCGCCAGCCTCGCCTCGGTAAAGCGACCTGGGCATGACGAGGGTGCTCTGGGGTATATCAACCGAGATTTGGTTGACCAACGTGATGGACACAGTAGGAAGTATGGTTCCCACTTCCACGCCATCTTCATCCCAAGCTGTTTGCTCGTGAATTGGGGGTCGTGGTCGAGTGTCATCTTGAGGCTGAGCATCTTGAGGCTGAGGTCCGCGCGGGAACAAATCACTGGTAACGAGGGCTGTTGGCGCCTCTAAAGCTTGGCGAGTGACACGATCTTCGTAGTCAGATAAGGCCTCAGCTGGCTCCATGATCTCATAGAGGTCGCTCTTAAAGCCCTCGTAGTCGTCTGCCTCCAGCGAGTCATCTCTGTCGAGGATAACACAGTCGTCAGGATTGTCCATGATGCCTAAGGGATAAAGATCAGTAAGTAGTTTCATAATTACTGGAAAGAAGAAACAAACATACTTGTTGCCGTGTATCATCAGGCTCTTGGATCGGGAGGTTGTGTTTCCTCTCACCAGTATCAACTGTATTATGTAAGTAATTGAGAGATGAGATAAGGTGGGGCAGGTACGTACGCTCAGACAAACTGTATGGGGTTCTGCTTAACGGCAAGCGAGACCCAAGCGAATTTCTTGCAATGGCTTCTTGGAAGAAAATCGATGAGAGGCCGATGTCAAAGACCAGATAATGAGTGAGTGGTGCACTGGTTGCGGTTGTGTGTCAGTATTGTCATGTAGGAGGCGCGTTGCGTAGCTTACTGCGTATGTATCCGTAGTCTAACGCGCTTGGGCTTTTGTAGATATGCGGGATGGAAAGAGGGACAAAGGTAGAAAGCCTCGAGTATGAGATGAGTTGACGAGGACGTGTTTCAATTAGGTACCAGGTGGTACGTAACTAGGTAGGTGGGTAGGTAGGTAGGTAGGCGTGTGGTTGGCAACAAGCAATAATAGGTAGGTAGGTAGGTAGAGAACTAAACAAACAAGCCAGAACGAATGCTCTATCCGTCTTGATTGATTGACCGACCAACGAATCCAAGGGGAGGTGCGACCACCACGGTGGGGAGGAGCGACCGTTCCTGCAGGAGCATTGACCAATGGTGGTTGATCTCTAGGGTGAATCCAAGGGTCCTTTGCACCCGAGAGAGACTTTAGCCATGACGAGATCTTAGAATATTAGATATGACGCAGAATAGGTGGGTAGGTAATGGTATGTAATTCACACGACCACCGAAATTGAGTCACGGCCTACAAGGAAGAAGAAACACGGCACTGAAAAGAGAGTGCAGTGGGGTTCGTAGTGTGTGTGTGTGCGTGCGTGTTCGTTTTGTAGATGCTTCTAATTCACTGAGTTGGGTATCTTTATATCAAAGTTGCATCAACGCCATTGGTCTTGCCTAGCATCACACCTGTGCCTTCTCATCACCTACACCTTTATGGCTTGCTTCCGACTCCTCGGGTTTCTCGTCTTCCTTGTACTCTAGCACAATCCTCCTCACCTCGAAGACAACTTCGACGGCAATGAGAATGATTATGATCCACTCTAGCCTTGTGCTATGCTGCTCGCTCGACATCTCTCGTAACACGCTGGCAATCTCTTGCGCGTAGTCCATCTTCTGATTCAACGTTCGGATCCGGACGTTGACGTCCAATGCCCGCCCGACCTGTTCATAGTACCCTTCCAGCCCCAGCTCAGATCGGCTATCCCAGAAGATGTCAGGAAGGGAATCAGTGAGCTCCGAGTAGTGGTTAAGCCTTGCGCGAAGGCTCAAGAGCTCACCCGTCTTCTGCAAGATGAACTTTCTGCTCAGGGGCAGGCCCGAGCCTTTCGACAACACGGAAGGGATCTTCCGCGTACTCTCAAAATATGCCGTCAGTGCGCTTTCCAGCACTGCAAGTTTCGTGCTCCTCGCCAGTCCGGAGGAGAACGCAATCTTGGCCAGAGTCGTGTCGAGTTTGTCGCCGTCTCGTTCCTCGAGCTTCGTCCCCAACACCACAATATCGCCCTTCATGCCGCTCGTCTCCCTGCTCGGGTCGGAAACGTACTCCAGATCTTCAACCTCCCGGAGGGCTGGCTTCAACAGCGTTTCCGCCGCACTCAATAGTTGCTTCGTGACGACGTCAGGGGGCAAAGCCCACGTGACGATTGTTCCGGAGGGAAACACAAAGATGTCTCCGCCATTGACGGCTCGGGCATGGACAACCTCACTCGCTTCGAAGCCACTCTGATCCGGATCAATGTCGAATCCGTGCGCCCGAAGAATATCCAACACTGCTCCCATATCAAAGGCCTCGGCGACGCATACAGCACTGATCAGCGTTGATGCGTGCGCTTCAGCCGACTCCGCTGGTGCGACATCTGCTCCTCGCTGTGCCGGTCGTTGGGCTATGATGGCTACTCGGCGAAGCGAGTTCTTTGCGCCTGCGGAACGGGCGGCTTTGCGCTTGGAAACAGCAGGCAAGGGGGGATCGTCTTTTTCGTGATTCGGATGCGTCGCCGAGGGTTCGCCGGTGTTCTGGGAAAGGTAGACGTTGGAGGTGAAGAAAGTGCGCTTGCGAGGCAGACTTGCCGGGGTCGTGAGGTGGAAACATCGCTGCGGACGACGAGTAAACCGGGCAGTGTGCAGGCCGCGACTGAGCGACGACGCTATCTTGAGCTGGCAGGGGCGCATATTGATGCTTCAAGTGCCATTGAACAGCTACATTGGTCGGCAAAAGAGAAAAGAAAAGAAAGGGTCTATCTACCTGTGACTACAGCTAGAACACAAATTTGTTTCGCAACTGTGACAGTGCAGCCGTTGCTTTCCGCGGCCGCATTCTTTCTTATCGGCCAGCTAGATAGAGCTCGCTTCCTTATCGCCGTCGCACGTCACGTGCATGATGGAGGAAAGTTTCCCGCGTTCGCGACATACAGGGGGCCTCTTTTTTTTTCTTTTTTTCTTTTATTACCTACTGACGTTCATCAAGCTCCCTCAGCTGGACACAAAGCATCTCAGTCCTGGAAATCTGAGGTTCTGCTAGTAAAATGGGGCAATGCGTCTGCCGCCCATTTCTAGATCGTACACTTCTGTTCTGACAAGGGGCCGGTGGGTGTTTGCTCCCAACTGGCGTGTAGTAAGCATCTTCTCCGATCCAGAAGCTCTCCATCCTCAGCTCTAACAAGGGCCTCTCCTCGACTAGTTCTCGCGGCGCCATGAATACCGGTCTGGTCAGGCTGTAGCCGTTGCTAGAGATCAATCAAGCTGGCAAAGACTCGGAGCAGCCAGCCTCAACTCGCTCTCGTACCAGCAATCCGAATCGTCGAAGCTCCCCCGTGCCAAATCGGAATCACACACGAAACAGCACAATGCCATAACCCCCAACAGATTCCTTGACGAGGCTTTGAATGTCTACCACCATCCTCGTACATCCCAATCCGGGGTCAAGCTTCACAGGCTAAAGTCTCTCGCGCTGAATAACAGCACTCAAATTGCCGTAATCATCGCGCAATGGATCCTTCGGGAAACATCACCGTTGGACCCAAGAGTCGAAGATCTGTTATGCAGCGAGGCGGAATGGGCACAAAAGTTAAGTCGCTTGGCGAGCAGAGGCATTAAGGCGGAGCATGTATCAAAATGGGCCTGGATTCTTGTTTCGCCATCCCCGAACATGAGAGTGACCAGGTTTCTGAGCACACTGGGCCATAAGCCAGTATTTCTTCTATGCCGTCTTCTCAAAGTCGCACATTTGGGTCCTGGTTCTCTTAGAGGACTCCTGGAATACTGCAAGAAATGGTACTCAGGTCAACAAACAGGGCGTGATCCTGCGAAGTCTTTCGATCTGTACTCCGTAATGGACCCGTCGCACTTCACTGGTGTGGCCGAGAGCCTCTGCTTCCATGCAAGCAAATATGAACCCGGCGCCTTGTCAGAGATCGCAGATCTTTCCGTGGCGTACATCAAGGGTATCCCGGACAGCCGTCAGCATCCAGGCAAGAGATACGCAGCTCAGTGTCGGGTGTTCAACGGTGTCCTACAAGCTGTTTCACTTCTACCGAAAATGTCACCATATAGACAAGCCTTGCAAAACTGGAGGGCGATTACGATTCTGCTCTCGCTATCCTCCAGCTTGGAGCGTCCTCTCATCATCGAGGAAGAAAGTTATCGGGCAATCAGGCAAGTTTTGCTTGCGTTGCCAAAGACAACTTCAGAACGAGACACGGCCAGCGCTCTTTCCGGCTCGTGGCCCCCTTATCGAATATTGCGAGACGGCATGGAAGAAAAGGCGGGTACTCAAGAGTATTTGAGCCGAGTTGTCAAAGCTGGCTTCATGATGCAGGAAGGTGGTTACAGCAAGGAGGAAATCGATGTTATCACGGACGTGCTAGGAGGCGTTGCTCCTGATGGCTCGCCAACAGTTCAAACGAGGGCCAATTACCCGCGCCATCTGCATGCGGAGCAAGGCAGGTGGGCGGCGTTGATTCGGGCAACTCGGAATGCCCAAGAAGCCTGGGCAGCATTCATAAATCCTCCTGAAATCGGGACGAGGCCAACGTCTGAAGTTTACTGGGAGTTGCTGGTGAAGCTTGCAGCAGCACCAGCCGATCCTGGTCACTATAATCTTCCCGGGGATGGGAGAGAAGTCTTCCCTTTTGACGACAGAAACCTCAGCGACTTTGAGAAAGCGCGAATCAGGCCGCCCAGCATCCTACAGGTATTAGAGCAGATGGTAAATGACGGTGTGGCCATCCGGAGGCCGATCTTGGCTTGGTTGCTCAGACAAGCTCCCGACGTCTGGACTGCTCTGGGGTATATCGACCACAGCAACGAGGACGAAGAACTCAAGACCACCCTCAGGCAGTGCCTACAAGAACTTCACACGCCCTTGAGAACTCTGCCGACCAGCTTCTCTCGACACATCGATGTACCTCACGAGATTTTGCACGCAACCATCTGCCTCCTTTGCCGTCTACAGCCCAACAGAACGAAAAACACCCCCGACCATCTCCCCGAATACAGATTCTACCCAATCCACCACGCTTTCCGGTTTGCGCAAATCGGACGGAAATCTGCTGAAGCTCATGACCGGGCACCGTGGGAGTCAATCATGCTTGCTTTGGGCAGGCCGAACATCATGGTTAGCAACGCTGCCCCACAAGATAACGACATTGAGGTTGTGACGATGGCCCTCAAAGTCTTGGAGAAGGCCGAGGAGCGTGGCGCGCTCACCTTGGACATGCTCGATTCTTTTGGTCAGGCAATACGCAAGGCGGTTTACTCGAATATTTCCAACTTGCTTTCTCCCACTTCTGCGATGCTTCCTGGGGATGACGACTTCATGTCACTCCATCGAGCGCGGAAAACAGAGCTGGCGATACCAGACGGGCCCTACGTCTTCCGGATACTAGGCGCTGCCTCTGAAGCTGATTGTACTTGGACTCAAATACTTGCGCCGGTTTTCAGGGCCCGGCGTGACCCGGAAACCCCCAAGACACCTTGCCAGGTCGTCCGAGATGCATCGAAGAGATTGAAAGCTGCATGGAGAGTGCTGTCGATCAAGGGCTTGGCACAACGGCCTTCCGTCGACTCGCGCGTGATGGCACTGCATATATATGGTTACATGCGCACACTCGCGGCTGTCGGCGACCTGAAGGAGGCGGTGCTGCTTCTGTGCTGGGTTGTGCGGGACTGGGCTCCCGACCCCGGCGTTAATTTGTCTCCCGCGAACCTCAGGCGTCTGTCTAGGGCGGTCATCGTCTTCCGGGCGTTGGTGGCGCCTTTGCTTGACGAGAGCGTAGTGGCGTCTTTGCGCGAGGAGATTGAAACGAGCAGTGAGCAGGGAGGGCCGGTGCACTGGCCGACCGACCAAGAGGTCGAAGAGTATATACAGGGTGACGACTGGGGCATCCAGCAGAATCTGTACGAGGTGGTCAATTCCGCAGCGGCCTCGAAGCAAGAGCGTCGCCGTTGGGAGGTCAGAAAGATAAAGACGTCGACCAATAGTTGGAGAAGCTACAAGACAAGGCCATGAAATGGTATCGGGGGTGAGGGGAGTGTTGGCGTCGTGTATAATAAACAAGAGGCATAGAGGGGTCGTTATAGATAGGCCTGACAGATACCAGCAGCACACAAAAGCAAGTTCACTCACACACAACAATCCCGTGGGCAACGACGAGCTGGACATCAGCAAGCAGTGCGTTGTCATGGATTAGCAAGTGCGAACCCATCGGTTTGTTTCAAGTGTTTGATGGAACCTAATAAGCCACTCCAGACTAGACTGGCCTGTCCCCGCCCCTTTGCTCCTTTCGAACAATCGACGCTGTGTTGTATGTCTCCCACGCGTCCAAAGTTCTGAGCCGTCCTCGCAAAACCCCTTCATGCAGCCCATTCCTCAAGGCTGACAAATTGTCCTATTGTGCCGGCATTCGCGGATTCTTCAACTCTCTCTCTGGCCTGGTCGACTCTCGCCTTCGTCCTGCCCGCACTCAGTAGCCGTGCTTATCATCTGTACCGCGGTTTCGAGATCCCCCTTGTCTTTGTGATGTTTGAGAATGTGCTTCATGGCTTGAATGAATTCTGCGTGCTCTGTGAGACTTGGCGCAACGGCAACTAGAGCGCTTCTTGCCTGGGACACTGGGCCTTGGATCCTGTACTCCTTCGCTTTGATCACAACGTGAGCTGATAATAGCATGCTATGGTCGTCGTAACTCAAGATGTCCGAGTCTCGGGTTTGGGGCTGATCATGGGGTCCTTTTGCAGCAGCATTAATCGTCAAGTCGCTGTATTCACCTGTTGCCAGGAGGTGACTAAGGTCAACCCCAGGCATCTTGTAATGCCTTTTTCGTTGTGTGTGTCTTGGAAAAAGTCAACTGGAGGGGGTGGGTTGTATTGGTTGGATGGTTTTGGTGAAAGGCCAGGCCTTGTGGGGGGGTAGGTTCCTTTCTGCTTCCAATACAAGACTCCGAGTTCTACAGGGAGGAGCAAGACGGAAGGAGCAAGACGACTTCAAGAGAGATTCCAGTTTTAGGCTCCAAGATGTGATTATCGGGAGCAGGTCCAAGATGACTTATTGCAATGTTTGAAGCTAAATGTCTACAAGCATTCACCAGCGAAACGGAAGAAACATCTATCTTCGTTGCTGGGGGAAAAAGAAAACACAGTTTACTTGCCCGCAAAACTTCATCCAGCCTAGGTCTCGTAGCTAGTATATCTGCGTGGTATCGAATCTAGGCCTTCAAACATTAATCGTCGTATGTTCATGCTTCGTGGATGCCCGCCTCGCAGTCATGTAACGTAATCAAACTCCTCTGTTCTATCCGTGTGCCATATTGGTCTTCTCCTAAAAGGATGGGCTCCTCTTGAGGGTTCCGCGCACCACTCGACATTCGAAACTGTCCGCCGCCGCTTGCTTGATCTCTCTGTCCCGCTGACGATCCCTCTCCGCCTGGACATGGAACCCGTCTCGTCTGAAGCCCTGGGTCCGCATCTCTGGGAGCTCTTCTTGTGCCCGCACAAGTTCTCTTCGGGTCTCGGCGAGAGCTTCGAACGTCGCTTCCAACACATCGAGGGCAAGCCGTGGGTATTTAAGCATGGCTGGGCTCAAACGGTCTTGAAAGCGTCTGTCGACAAGAGAGTTCTCTGAAACCACGCCAGCAATTTTATTGAGGTACCTGTCGAACTGTGTATGATGGCTGCACGTGCTGTAAAGCTCATCGACCATGCCGGGGAAGTCGACGTGGTGTGTGTAGTACTCGGCTGAGCAGCACAACGACGACGCCGCCTCCTCGTACATGACGGAAATACCGAGCTCGTGGGCCAATCTGAGGGCCCGGAGAGAGTAGAAGAGTGGCTGATGGATGTCGTAAAGGTCTTGCTCGCTTCCGCCTCGCTTCCGCGTCGCCGGCTGCGACTCAGCCTCGTACTCGCCGGAGTAGAGAAAGCGAAGAATGGCGCCGAACGGGATTGGGTCGTATTCGAGGTGTGCAAATTCGATGCCGTCTGAGCCCTTTTTCTTCTAGGTGTCAGCAACAGTTTGAGACGGATGAGCGGGATGAGCATACAATGGGAGCGACGGTGGCCAAGTCTCTTATCTTTACGCACTGCGTGAAGACGATGTTTTTATGCACCGAGAACTTCTTTTCGACTCCATCCGAATCGGTGCAGATGAGATGGAAGTCGGCGAAAGCGCCGCTCTCAAGAAGGAAGGTCAAGTTGAGGTGGCCCATCATGCCGGTTGTCTGAAGTTTGGTCGTAGAAGAGACGAGACCCAAAGGGAAGATAGCTGTCCTGCAGCTGAGATGGGCCGAGAAGAAGACTCTGTAGCTGAGTCTTGAATGACAGGAAGAGAGGATACAGATGGCCAGCAACTGTTTTGGTTGAAAAGAAGACGAGAAGAGAAGATGTAAAGGGAAATATAGTAGAACGAGGTTCGGGAAATTAGAAAAGGTCGGAGATGAAGAAGTGAGTTTGATCCACAGAACTTCAGAATATCTCGCAACTTCAGACAAAATTCACTAGATACGCAGCAACCGAGTACGTACCCAAGAAGCAGAACCCAAAAAGGAAAGGGTAAGGGTGGCCGAAGAGCTTCAAGGTTCGGATGAAATCAGACAATGGAAAGGAAGCAACAGGTATACTCCCAGAGGTTATCGGTCGGGCTACGGGGCTGCTATCAAATCCGGGAAACCCGAGGCTGCCTATAGGTTGACGAGATAAGCCTATGGGCTCCAGGAACTCGGTGTTTGGTACCGCTTAGGCTACAATGTCTGATTATCTCGTTCGCGCAGAATAACATCAGGCGAGTTGCGTATTAAACCTCGCGGGCGGTGTTCCTCCCTTTCACTTCATCAATGCCCCCCCCCTAATCCTCTCTATACGTCGCTTCACAAGCTTGCAGAGCTCGAGTCCCTGCCATGGGCCCAGCTTAGTATGGCAAAAGCCACGTTTGGGATCCCAAGGTAGGTTCGCGGATTCATTATGGCGTTGTCACTGGTTCCCCTTAAAGATATTATCCTAGGGCTTAATGCACACTCGGCTCCTAATGGGGGAACAGGACGCATCGGCTTGACCATGAAGCCTATCTTGTTTGTGGGGAAATCATACAGCTAAAAAAACTGACTAGCACGACGAGACAAAATGGCCGAAAGATTCGGTACGCTGATGAAGTACAAAGCTGTTTTTGCCATCATCTATGCTAGGGTAGCTTGCACTGTCCGACGCAACGCGCCTGAGGCTGGTTCTGTAATTCAAACAGAGAGTAAGCAGAGGATATTGTATAGCGTAGGTACCTTGATGGATGAGCCGGCTGTTTGGGTGGGTTGGGTGTCGTCTCAGACTCCTTCAACAGAAACTCAAGATATACGAAGACGACTGACTGAGCTAGTGCTCGCTAGTCGCTACATAAACACAGATACACAGCCAGGAATATCGAAAGCATTCCATGTTGTCTAAATAGAGCCCGTGTGCCCCCACATTCTTCTGCGCGTTGCAAACTAAACTTAACCTTGAAACTCTACCGACGTCTCTGTCTTAGTGCCGTCGTCGTCGGAAGGAACCTCGCAACTCCTCCCATCCCAGTTCCTCTGGAAAGAAGAAGTGGGCGGGGAGGTCTATTTCGAAAATCGGCCGAACCCTGCCTCCAAGAAGCTAGCTAGTCTACAGAACCCCTGCTTTGAGCTCCAACGCCGGGTCATTGAAAAGCCGAATTCAGACGAGACAAACGAAGCAATGGTTTGGACCCTGAAGGGAAGGCGCCGTTTGCGGAGAGCTCTCTTATCTACCTAACCTACCTACCTACCTACCTATGTACCGAAACCTGACAGACATGTCAACATAACCTTCAGGTCACTTGGGGGTCGAGTTGATTGACCATCTCACTCGCGCTGGCACCAAGCATAACCGAATGCACACAAATCGTTGACGTGAATTTCGTTGATTCTGATTAAGATGCGAAGCGCTTGGCTCACCTCGGCCAGCCCACTCACTCTATACACTGGAGCCAAAACCCTTTTCTTCCTCGTCGAGGTGGGCGCAGAAAGACAACAACCCCATGGACTGACTGCCCAACCCCCCCCTTCCCCCGGCTGACGCAAGCTGCAGAACCCTCTGTGCATGTGAACAGAAAAGCAAAAGAGAAGAAAAAAAAAGAAAAAAACAAGAGCCAGTCGTGTGATGCAGCAACAGCATCAATTGTGCTGACCAACATCTCGACACCCAAAAATACGCCCTTCCGGCGATCATCTATGAGCTATCACGTCACGCCCCTCCAAAAATTCTAATAACACATGAGCCAGAACGCCAATATCACGCACGCCCCTGCACAGACCCGAAATGGACCTATCTTGGTGGTCGCGGCATCCTACTTTGCCTTTCCAGCATGAAAAAGGCCACCTCGTCTCGAATGGTACACCAATCCCCCTGCCCGGGTCGGAGACGCAACTAGAAGAAGAAAAGGGCCCTCCCTGTCTGACCAACTCCGAAATGACATCGCTCCCTTGATATTCAGACACCGTTGGCAGAAATCGAAATCAACGTTTTGCGAAAGAAAGTTGCAGGAATACTGATGCGAGAGGGCATGTGTAGGCTTTTACCAAACCCGCACAGGTCGACCACTGTGGATGCTGCACAGCTCATGATGGAGGTATGGCATCAGGCGAAGCCCTGACACCGTTGGGCGCCCCAGCCCCTCCCGCGATACTCTGCAGCCCCGAGACAAGGCGTGACACCGATGACAACTGAAAAGGGTTTACAGACTGCTAAGCTGGCTTCCTTTGCTGTTGGGGTATAACCGGTATGGGCACTGGCGTCACTTTGTGAGGAATCGGCGGCGTTCCATTGGTAGCCTTCCCTACAGGACTCTGCGGTTTCGGGGTCCCGCCTGCAGCCATGCGGGCTCTCATGCTCGCATTGTACGGAGATCCTTGGGAGCTGGGGTCATCGCCGGGCATTTGGGGCATCGTGCCCTCCTGTGTCCCCTGTATCTTGGTCCCAAAGGCAGCACTCGTTTGTTGCGCCGCGGCTCGGTATCTCGCTTGTTCCGCGTGTAGGCGCTGCTGATCTGCTCTCGCGACGGCTGCGTTATATCCAGGTGTTAGAGAGTTTAAGGGTTGCTGAGGGAGGTGACTACCATTCGCGTATTGCTGACGATTGATTGGAGGAGTGCCAGGCATGGTTTGGTGAGGAGTCGAACCATAGTACCGTGGCTGCTGGTGCGGGGTCGGCGACGATTGGTATTGGGCAGCTGGGATCTGGGGCGACATGGTTCGTTGCTGCATGTTGGAACCGTTGGGATAGTAGCCACCGTAGCCCTGGGACGGCGTAGTCGGCTGTTGCTGGAAGGACTGCTGGAAAGGTTGTTGGAAACGAGCGTTGGGCGTGCCGTGCTGCCGTGTGCCTGGATAGCCTGGGTACTGCGGAGGCCTCTGTTGAGATCCATACTGGACCCCTTGGTGGCCGTACGGCGTCTGGGTCTTTCCGACATGTTGTGCATAATTGGTGTACCCGTTTGTAGGCCGGTAGTTGCCTGGCTGGCCAGGGCGTGGTTGTGGTGTATGGGACATCTGGTGGGGCACGCCGCCGGGCCGTGGAACAGAGCCCTGCTGCGGGGGCATTGCCGGTTGCTGACCCGGTCGGTAATAATTTGTCGGCGCAATTGACGGCGTCCGTGTGGGGGTGCCGTACTGACCGGAGCCGTATTGGGTTCCGTATGGCGCGGATGCGCTAGGCGTGCGGTGCGGGGCAGGTCGGGTCGTAGGTGCGGCGGTAGCCACGCTTTGCTGCTGACGCATACGGGCTTGGGAGGCGGCGTCATCCTCCATTACGCCCTTGTACTGATCTGTACGGACCTCGAGCTTGGTGCTGATGAGAAGCTGTTCGAGTTGATCGCCGTTGAGCTTAGCCACCGCGTAAGGGGGCAGAGCGTTGATGATCAGACTCAGTTGTGCTTTGAGTGCCTCGTACGTAGCAGTCTCCTCCTCCGTCGGCGTCGAGACGGCACCATGGGACAGCAGGTCGCCGTTGACGGGGTCGCCCGCGTAACGATTCTGAGATGATGGCAGCGTAAGGTTGCGGATGCGCTGGTACGATAGCAATGTCTCAATCATGTCAGTGACCTCGTCAAGGAGATCATCAACCTCCTTGTCAGCGGGATCCTTGTCCTTGGGCTTGGCTAGAACGTCGTTCATGTCTTGCAGGGCTGGGTCCACCAGCCACTCATCCCACTTCTCAATTGCCTCGTTGACGAACTCTTCATCGACTTGTCCCGTTACAGCCTCTTTCTCGGCAGGCCTTTCGGCCGTTTCTTCGTCATCGGCTTCCTGCAATTCAGACTCAATCATTCGGTTAAAGTTCCGCTGGCCGGTGAGCTGCCAGTACATGCGGCCGGCATGGCTGGATGGAACGACAGAGCCCGAGTCGTCCCTGCAGGGGGCGAAGCTGGAAAAGGCGCTACGGAATAACGATTCCATCTCGTTGACCTCCATTTCAGTCGACGAGGGCCTGTGACCAGCCAAGCTTTGTGCCCGTTCACGTTGTCTCGTCTTGGTCTTGGCTGAAGGCGCTGCGTTGGTGTAGTCCAAGTAGTAACCGACCGCCAACTTCTTGCTCGAATACGAATCATTGAAGTACTTTGACTTTTGCGCCGGCTCCGGATGGTAAAACCCGAGAACGTTCCCCTTGGCCACTGGCTTCGGTTGTTTCGGCGGCTGCAGCGGAGGAAGGGGCCGGCTAGAGGAGAAAAGCTCCCCAAGTGTCGGCGTTCTCTCGACTTGTCGCGATGGAACGACGTAAGAAGTAGACACACCAGGTGGTAGGTCAAAGGAAGGGACCATTGCAGCGGAACCCTCCTTGCCCGTTGCCTTCTTTGGTAAACTCGAAAAGAGTTGCTTGCCATGAGGAGCGTTGCCGAAAACCGTCAGGACAGCATTGTCCATGGCGGGTTCCACATCCGGTTTGGTACTGGTGACATTGACACCGCTGCGCGGGTAGGATATCTCGCGTCGGAGCAGGTCCATAGCCTTTTCCTTGAACTTTTTGGTTTGTGCTACAGCAACACCATCGATGTCCTTCTTCTCGGCGTCGTCGTCGGCATCGGCGGATTGGAGTTCTCGTAGTTGATCCTTGACAGCTTCAACAAGATCTGCCGCGAGTTCGTCGACATGCGAGTAGGCGTCGCGTGAGACCTTGTCGGCAATAGTAGCTGCGCTCTCGGCGGACTTTTGACGTTTCGCATCGGGCTGCTCCGACTCGGGCTCAGGAAGGCGACGCTTCAGGATTGATGGGCTTGCATCGAAACTGGGGACTACAAGTCAGTACAGGCGTGCTCTGCAGCTGATGATGGAGAAGGTATGCGCAGAAGACGCGGCGATCGTACCTGCTCAGCACCGTGAAGTAGTCCTTGATGAGGGGTTTGTGGTCCTCCTTGGGCAATTCACCGTCGACTTCCATCTTCTCGGGTCCGTCGGTGCTGATATCCTCGCCATCGTCGTCGGTGTCGCGCTTCCTCTTGACAGGGACAACCGGTTGGGGGGACTCAGCGTGGTCCGGTCCAGGGATGCCGTTTGCCTGGACCGAATCCGGCTGCGCCATTGTGAAAAGCGTCGTCGTGGGTTGTGAATAGTGATGTCGTTATCGGTCAGAATTGTCGCGGAGCTAGAGGCGTACTGGGCGTTTGTGACCGTCGATGTTGCGCTGAGCGACGGGGGTGGCAGGTAGCAGCCCAGTGGAGGGCGGATTGTCGCGACGCGCGAGGTTCGTCGGTCGGTCGTCTTGGTGGAACTCCAAACCTGGAAACCTTTTTTTTTCGTCAAGCGTCGCGTAGCTAGGCGTTCGGGGGAGCCTTTTCATCCAAGAACACGCTTAAAGGCAAGCAACGTGACCTAGAAATTGACCAGGGTCCATCAAAGTCGCCGTTTTACGATTTTTTTTGCCTTGCAAGCGCTCTTGGAGCAATTCCCTGGGTGTTGTTGGGAGGCTGCGACTGGGAGAGTGTGCACCTACCTGTCTTGTTCGAAAACTAAGATGGCGCTGCACGACGGTGGCACTTCATTGGTCGGATTTAGTGGGTCTATTCACGTGATGGCGTGTGACTGGGTTTGAACCAAGGAGGTACTTGGTACCCACGGGGCTCGCTGATACATCTCCATCGGTCGGGGAACACCAAGGAAATGGCTTCAAGTTGCAATTACGTTAAAGACGGAATTATGTCAAAGACGGAGAACCCATGTTTGATAAATCCATGATAATTGCCCCAAGAAGAGAGCTCTGTGGCATGCAAGAGCCCCTGGGGATCCGTGTACAAGTCGCAGAAGCATGCTGACAGCACGGCAGCCCCGAGCAGTCTCCTCTTGACCAGCTCCATCTCTCAGGTTCATTCACAACATCACTCAGCCTCAGAAACATCAACGTTGCGAAAACAGTAAGACAAGCTTTATATCTCACACAACTTGGATGAAGACACGGACGTTCATCGCAAGAAACATGCTACGAATGCTATTCTCGCACCGGTGTCCAAACTAGCTACCTGAGTAGATATATTACAGCCGCCCCGAGTATGAACCCCCAAGTATCCGACGTATTCTCAAGGAAAGGGTTTGTGAGTAGGCATTTATTTCTTGGCCTTGGCCAGACCGACGGCGTTCTTGCCGAGGTCGTAAACAGAGTACCAGCGGCGGAGGAAGGCGTCTCCCAGGATAACGAGAGGGCCAACCGGCTCGGGGAAGTCCATGCCCTGGAAGGTAGAGATGCAGCTTCCAGAGACCTCCAGGACGTAGTCGTAGGCGGAGATGCTGAAGTTATAACCAGCAAGGGTGAAGGTGATGTCGGGGAGCTCGTCACGCTTGGAGCACTCAACAGAGTACTGGCCGTTGTAGCCCTTCTTGGCACCAATCTCTTTGTTGAGAAGCTCAGCAAGACCGGAGGGAAGGACGTTCAGGGAGGTGCCAGTGTCGAGGATGGCACCGTGACCCTCGAGGTCAGCCGTCTCGTCGCCAAGGGAGATGGCGTCGAGGTCAACCTCCCAGTAAGCCTTGCGGCGGAGAGGGATGTAAGTAACCTTGCCCTCGTAGTGAGAATCATCGAGGCCGCCAAATGTGGCCTCGCTCTCGTCACCCTCCTCGTTGGTGTCGCCGAGGTAGAAAGCAAAGACGGGCTCGTCGATGGCCTTCTGGTTGACGAGGTTGTAAAAGGGGGGGACAATCTTGTTGACAGAAATGGTGTCATAGCCAAGGCCGAGAATGCCGTCGAAACGACCAAAGGCGAAGGCGAGGCCAGGCTCACTGGTGGCCTCGGCGAAGTCCTGCTTCTTGATCTTGAGGTCGCCGATGGACACGTCATCCTGGGAGACGAAGCCAGTCAAGCTGCCAGATCCGTAGTGAATCTCGAATGAAGAGCCGTTGGACTTGTAGGTAGAGGAGGCCGACGAGTCGTACTTGGTGTGCAGGTAGCAGGCAATGCTGCCACACTGCTGGGAAGGCACCCACAAGTTTGAGCTTCCAGTGTCCAGAACAACCTTGAAGGTCTGCGGGGGGTTTCCAATCTGAATCTCAGAGAAGTCTGAGTTGAAGTGTTAATGGACTGCCACATGGTTCGATGAGACACGAGGGGGCGACTAAACATACACTGAGCATTCATGAAGTTGCTGACAGGAACGGGGTGTTCGCCATTGGTCTGAATGGGCTTCTGGTTGAACATGGCATCGGCATGGTTATCGGGGCGAGCGCCCATGTACTTTTGGCCCAGCTGTCTGACCTGGTGCTCGATGGGGACGGAGTTCTGCGAGACAGACGGTCAGTATGGACGGCAATGGAAATGAGATGCACTATGATGTCGAAACGTACCAGTTGCTCCTCAAGAGGGACCTTCTTGAGCTTCAGCTTGTGCACTTCGGCCTGGGCCGCGCCCAACAGCACGGCCGCGGTAAGGAGAGTGCTCTTCATCGTGGCTGTCGACCTCAATGACGCAGCTTAGAATGTGTGTTGAACGCCCTGCGTCTTCGTGCTGGTGATACTGGGGGATGGCGGGATAGGACGGATGGGGTGTTGGGTGATGATGTGTTGACGGGGGGAAGATGAAGCAGCAGGGGCGGCGTCGGTATCCATTAAGTAGGTAGGGACCTCCTACTACTACCATGGCACAGTCTAGGTTGGAGCTGTGCCCCGTGACAGCGCCTGCCACTCGCCTCCGCAAGGAACGGGGGACCATGACGTGCACCCGATAGGCGCTCGCACCTTAGGTATCAATGTGCCTATCAAAAGCTGGGGTTGCTTGCCAACGACCCACTTATCTGCTGGCAGGACGACCGACGGCGCGACCAGAGCTCCGAACAGCTCTCATACACTCACAGGGTGCTGAGGCAGCCAGAACGGAGCTTGCGTGTCTGATCGCGTGTCCCGGCTGCCTTGCCCAATCCGGCTGCGTTTCGCGTTGCTTCTGCAGCTCTTGCATGCACTGTCCGATTACCACTGCCGTTGATGAGCTGCACGTTGATAAAGATGATTGCTATTTTTCGTTTGCCGGACATGGAGGAACAAGGTGTAATCAAGATCCTTTTGCTCCTTTACGGTTGAGTTACCACTAGCTTAGGTACTTACCTACAAATACATAGTGTAGGTAAATGGACCTTAGCTTATCGCAAAGTCGATGATGGACTCCCCTCCCGCAGTCCCGCCAGACTGCCGACCACTGTGCCTGGAAGCTAAGGTACCGACCTGCATTCGTTCACGACTTAGTGCCTGAGGCTGCGAAATCGAAACGCCTCTGAGCTTGGGTAGTATCCGTAACAGGTATCCGTACCTGCCTACCTAATGTGGATACTGGCACTGAGGGTACCTGGCTCACCTGCCCAGATGACTCAGCATCTGGGGAGATCAGTTCCCTGGTGCTGAGGTCCTCCAGGTTCTCGTAGCGCCAATCGCGCTCCGACCTTGAAGACATGCGCCCACTACAGTGTCCACATGCATAGTGACAGCGAGCGATAGTTGTAACTCTGCAGAGCTAGCAATGTTCAAGAGGTGTGGCCGTGTATGTATCTTCTACTGGATAATCTGGTGTCGAGATCCTACCCACTGCATAAGACTTGGAAAAGACAGCCAACAAGCAAGTAGTACTAGAGTAGAGAGGCAGTAAATTACTGCTCTATCAGGACTCGGTGCGAGATGAGCTCTGAGAAGTGTAACATGACCTACACAGGTAGGTAGGGAGGAGGGATATACAGATATCTAGGTATATACCCTGCACCGTTCGCCGACATCGCACACTCCGTTATGCGCAACCTCCCACCCAGTTGTGATGCGCGTTTTCTACCGATTGGTTTCTGCGCTTCGAGCACCGGGCACATTGGGCGGAAAATTCCATTGCGACTCCGTACCCAGTTAATGCAGAGTTGATGCCGTGTAGGGTTTTCCGATTATGCTTTCAAGTACCCTTGTCTACTATGTATACTGAGCTCTTGGAGCTCTGTCGTGGTGTTTCTCCCTCATGCCAGCCAGCACCACCCCTTCCATGCTACCAGAGGAAGGGAGAGCTGGGAATCCCACCATTGCGAAGAGCGTGCAGGAGGCTTTCGCGTGTGCAGTCCGCATTCCACCGTTGAGCCATATTGTCGGTTTCATCGCCATCATCTTCGCACATTGCCATCCATCACCGTCGCTTGCGCTCACCATCGCCATGAGCCTGAAGCACAATGCCCGATTCAGCCGAAGTCAAAACCGAACCTAATAAGACGGATGGATTATTGAGGGGCACGAGCATTCCGGCGGTCATGACTCTTCCTACCTCCGGCTCTCGTCCAGCGAAAATGTCGACCGTTGGCTCGATGACTCGTGGAACCGTTCCAGAATCGGAGGAGTACCGGATGTGAGGTCAGGGATGCAGCGATGCGCGCTCCTTCAGCGTATACACCCATTCCACCACGTCCACTACAGTTCACTGGCACAGAGGGCTCTCTCTCTCCCTCTCAGCACTGTCGCAAAACCGTACATTTTGGTGGTAAGATGTTCTGCAGTCCCCTGTTGAGGGGACACTCGTCGCCCAGCTTGACCCCGCCAATCATACCCCGCCACCCCACCGCTTCGACATGAGGATGCGGCCATCCAATTTTTTTTTCCCTTTCAAGCTTTTTTTTTTCCCTCTCCCTTCATAAGCTTGCGGGCTTCCCTCTCTCTCTCTCTTCCTTCTCCTACTTCTACTTCTTCACTGCCATTGTTTGCGTGAATTCTTTTCTCTTTCCCCCCAACTTTCTCTCACCGCATCTCGCAACACCACAATTCACAATGGCTGCCAACGGTTCTACCTACTCTCTCTCCGTCTCCCACAAGGAGGTACGCTCACCTATTCTACCCCGCCGCTCTCGAGAATGCTGTGTATGCTGACTCACTCGACTAGATGTTGGAGAAGTCCCTCATCGACTCCGACCCCGAGGTCGCCGAGATCATGGTACGTTGCTTCCGTCGACACCTCGAATATGGTGGGTATGAACAGTTGTCTAACCAATTCCTACAGAAGGATGAGATCAAGCGCCAGCGCGAGTCCATCATTCTCATCGCCTCCGAGAACGTTACCTCCCGCGCCGTCTTTGACGCTCTCGGCTCCCCCATGTCCAACAAGTACTCCGAGGGCCAACCCGGTGCCAGATACTACGGTGGCAACGAGCACATCGACCAAATTGAGATCCTCTGCCAGAACCGTGCCCTCAAGGCCTTCAACCTCGACCCCTCCAAGTGGGGTGTCAACGTTCAGTGCTTGTCCGGCAGCCCTGCCAACCTCCAGGTCTACCAGGCCATCATGCCTGTCCACGGCCGCCTCATGGGTCTGGACCTCCCCCACGGTGGCCACTTGTCCCACGGCTACCAGACCCCCCAGAAGAAGTGAGTCCTCGGGAATGCTCGCCACAGCTCCAATTCTGGGCGGCATGTGCTGACTTGTCATCGCTTTAAAGGATCTCTGCCATCTCTACTTACTTTGAGACCATGCCCTACCGCGTCAACCTGGAGACTGGCATCATCGACTACGACCAGCTCGAGAAGAACGCCCAGCTGTTCCGCCCCAAGGTCCTCGTCGCCGGTACATCCGCCTACTGCCGTCTGATCGACTACGCCCGCATGCGCAAGATCGCCGACTCCGTCGGTGCCTACCTCGTCGTGGACATGGCCCATATCTCGGGTCTCATCGCTGCCGGTGTCATTCCCTCTCCCTTTGAGCACGCCGACATCGTCACCACCACCACCCACAAGTCCCTTCGTGGCCCCCGTGGCGCCATGATTTTCTTCCGCAGGGGCGTCCGCTCCGTCGACGCCAAGACCGGCAAGGAGACCCTCTACGACCTCGAGAACCCCATCAACTTCTCCGTCTTCCCCGGCCACCAGGGTGGTCCCCACAACCACACCATCACTGCTCTGGCCGTTGCCCTGAAGCAGGCCGCCAGCCCCGACTTCAAGGCCTACCAGCAGAAGGTCATTGACAACGCCAAGGCCCTCGAGAACAAGTTCAAGGCCATGGGCCACAAGCTCGTCGCCGACGGCACTGACTCCCACATGGTCCTCCTTGACCTCCGCCAGTTCAGCCTCGACGGTGCCCGTGTCGAGGCTGTCCTCGAGCAGATCAACATCACCTGCAACAAGAACGCCATCCCTGGCGACAAGAGCGCTCTTACCCCCTGCGGTCTCCGCATTGGCACACCCGCCATGACTTCCCGCGGATTCGGCGAGGCCGACTTCGAGCGCGTCGCCACCTACATCGACGAGTCCATCAAGATCTGCAAAGAGGTTCAGGGCTCCCTTCCCAAGGAGGCCAACAAGCTCAAGGACTTCAAGGCCACCGTTGCCGGCGGCCAAGTTGCCAGGATCAACGACCTCCGCAAGGAGGTTGCTTCCTGGAGTGCCAGCTTCCCCCTCCCTGTCGAGGGTTGGCGCGTCGACGCTGGCATCTAAACTACTACATGTGCCAGCGGTCAGCAAGCCACGTATGCCAGGGAGCTCCGTGGCGTTCGTGCAAGGGAGGATACGGATTATACCACATTGGGCCATGACAATGGCTCAGTTCAACAAACAACGGGTTCTCAAGGGATCAAGCGTGGGGCGACTGAAAGGTTTCAAGGGAACGGTCGCGCATGACATTTAACATGGTTCATGAAGAAAAAGGGAAAAAGGTGGCCCTCAAAGATGAGGACATCTTGTGGCATTGTTTTTTTCTTACACACAGGCGTTGATTTGAATTTAAGCGGAAATCCACCAAACCACTGGGGTAAAAATACAATTTACTGGAGGCGGAGGAGTTGGGGTGGCGTTCTCAACTTCGGCACTTTTTAGGGTAGCAAGACTGCTTCAACCGCGGTCGAGCGTATGATGCAATCAACATCACACACATTGAAGAACAACTTACAATGAATGACTCTTTGTGGTATCTTTGGTATCTTTGTGCGAACTCATCTCTATGTTTAGCAACCCCCCCCACCCCCCCAAATTTAACTTTGGGTTAATGTTTGACACGACAAGCGTAACGCTGCAGCTGAGACGTCGAAGCACCGTGTAAGCCGATAGGTCCGAGGCCAAGATGAAGACGACAGACCAAGTAGCGCTCTGCTCTGTTCGAGTTGTTCTCACCTCGGGATGAGACCAGACCTGAACCTTGGAGGCACATGCATGGGGGGGGGGGGGGGGCATCCATTGACAACCAGGCCTACAAGTCGCCATTCTTGTTGTGCGAGTCCTTTCGAGCATGCGAAAGCAGTCCAACAACTGTAGTGTCGGCCGTACGCCCTGGCTGCGCCGAGTGACTTTGTCACCACGGGGCGCAAGGAATTGCAAGGCTGCCTTGTCCTCGCGCAGATGAAAGGCTTATTGATTCTTGCTCTTCGGCGACAAGCTTGTGTCCTCGTCACAGGCAGCCCCGAGGTCGGGTGTTATATGTATACCCGGAATCCGTCCTTCAGCTGTGCAGTCTTTTCCCGATCATCAACATCTCAAACACATCCAGCCAGGACAGCATTATCAACAATTCGTACATACTGTCTACCCTCCGCAACCTAGCCGCTTTACTCAACACCACCTGACGCCGTTCATCGCTTTTGTAAGTGTCCAACCGCACCAGCATTGACTAACGAGACCAGTTCCTCATACCTCATACCCAACAACTGGTTTTTCAAATTCCAGGTCCAGCTCCGTTCCCTGCAAGAAGACCACCAAAATGGCAAAGGTGAGAGCTTTCCTCGTTTCTGTCATCATCGCCCTCGCCCACGTTAGTCCCGTGGCCCCCTTCTACGGCACCCCGTTCCTCAACAACACCAATGGCACAAGCACGACCGTCCATACCTCCCAATCCCCCGCCCCCTTCCCCACTACGGCTCTTGGCCGGCCCCCGGCTCTGTGCGATGGGCTAGCGAGACTTTCCGGGTCCCTCGGCCCCGCCCGCGAACTCGAATCCAACGGCCCCTCCTTCTACCGCGGCAGCCAGCGCTGGCACAGGCAGATCTGCGGCCTGTCATCCTTCGCCGGCCTCACTCGCGCCACGTCGGCCCTGACTGCGGACTGCCTCGCCCTCGCCGACGACGCCGCCGAGGAGGGCTACCTGTGGTACGCAAAGGGCTTCGCCGACAACACGACGGTCCTCGAGGTGCGCAGCCACGGCACGTGCAGCTTCGGCATACGCCCGCCCTACGCGGACGTCATGTACGGGATCGTCTCCGGGTGGTACGTCGGCGGCGAGGATGTCGCCGAGGTCGTGCACACCGCCGTCCGGGACTACGACGCCGGCGGGCTGGTAGGCGCGACCGGCATGATGCACTGCACAATCAGCAGCGCGTCCAACGTCGACGTGCAGTGGGTCATATTTGGGCCCGGCGAGCAGGCCGAGGCCGGGTGGTGGACGGCACCGCCTGTCCCCTCATCGGCTGGGACCAAGGCGTCTGCCGGCGCGGCCGTGCTGTCGGCCGTTGTCGTCTCTTGGCTGCCGGCTCTCTGGCATGCTGTGATTTGAGATGCGAGTGGTCGCAAGCCCGTAACAGGAGGTAAACAGGGCTTAGGTCAGTTCGTATGAAGATAGCCAGCATGTGAATTGAAAATATCACTCAAACGCCACCCCCGTATAGTCCCTGGCATGCGTCTGCAGTAGCCTTGTACTACACATCCTCGATACTAATGGCTGTCCCAGTAGCATTTCTCAACATGCGCATTCGTGATTCGACCATGCGAGGAATGGGAGGTCTTGGGGCAAGATTCGTTGTGAGGAGGTGATGGGAAGCGGAGCACTCGTGCCGGCAGGGGCTCTCTTGTTGATGTCGGCAAACCAAAGCGAACATTAGACTTTCTGTGCAATGCTGTGCGCTGCCTGAACAACCTTGAGGAGCCGGTCCGTCACCTCGAGCATCGGTAAAAGTCACCGGACCCGGCCGCTTGGATGTGACTCGCACACTCGTGTACCCGCGAAGGAGAGTTTGGTCTGGATCTTTGTCCGACTGTAACTCGAACCGAGCCGTGAGCTGCAGGATAGAAGGCTACATCTGAGTTACGTGGGTCCCTGTAAACTTTCCAGTGGTTTGTGATACCAGGCGATGTCGCTCATGATTCGAGTTCTCCCAGGCGTCTGCGTAAACAAGTACCTCGGGATAGCCGTTCAGACATGACCACATCAATACGGCATTCCAAGTTACCACGCCTCTTAACTGAGGCTGCTCAGGCGCGTAGAAAGGTTTTTCTTGTGGAATAGGCAGCCTCACGCCATGTCAAACTCTGTGCGAAGGCAGGTCGTCATGATTATTGGGATCACCGAACATGTTCGCCCGACACGAGCCTCGGTTAGAGTGGTGAAAACTGTAGCCGTCGCTTGAAAGGGTCTTGCAGTCATGTTCACCAAGGCGGGCGGGGGCGAAAGGTCATCAGGTATGGCAACATTGGCGATGAGGTCTCAGTCAAGGGTTCCGGCGATGATGTCTCGAACGCTGCTGTTGTTTGTTGACATGCTGTGTCTCCAGCTTCGGCCGCACGCAAAGGAAGTTGCATGTTGTCTGACGATGAAAACCCTTGAGCCGTGTCGGACCACGGCAAACGACTGACTGGATGGCGGTGGGTAAAGTGTCGGTGGCCGAAATAGCAGCCGAACACGAGTATTGATCTAAAAAGGTTGTGCACATCAGATGTACAAACACCAACGCTTGTACCAATGCGAAGGTGCGGAAAGGCGGTCTAAAGGAGGTGTGGTAGTCTCAGTGCTCGTGCTCCTTCTGGCGGGGAAAAGTAGCGGAATTTGACGGTGTCATCAATCGGTTTCGGTAGCGGCCGTTAAAGAGTTCGTTTTATTCTGAGTCAAGACGGCGTCACGGACTCACGGCACCGGAGCGGGGGCCACTTGTTGAGGTCAGCTGCCGCGCCTTCACCGTATCGTAGGTATCGTCGGGCCGCTTGCTCCTTGATGGAGGTGTGGGGATGATGCGACCAGGTCCTGGCTGCTGGGTGTACAGTCAGCTGTTTTGGCGGGGGAAAGGAAGGAAGGAGAGAGATGCCGTCGACATGCCAGTAGGCAGGTTATGCATCGGAAGATAGAAGATGTTACTTGTACTAGGTAGGTAGGTAGGTAGGTGTATCGTCGAAGGAGAAGGAGAATTTCCAGAAGCGGCAGTTGCGACGCCCCATCTCATGTCGTGGCCGCTTTTAGGGGGCTCAAGGTTTTGTGCAAAGACACAGTGGCTTGCGTTAGGCTCGTGAATACCTTATCCTGACGTGAGGTATGTGCGACCACGACCCTACGAGGAACCAACTGCCTTGATAACTGTATCTCAGTGTGTGCTGCTACTACCACTACTACTACTACCACTACCACTACTACTACTACCACTACCACTACTACTACTACTACCACCACTACTACTACTCCATCCAAGGAGATCCTTGAGTTGGAGCAACAACATCTCTCTTTCTCTTTCGAGGCATCGTATCAGGCTCATGAGAAAGTAAGAAAAAGTGGACCGACCCTTTCGCCCTGAGTGAGGCTTCCGGCTCTTTGTGTTTTTGCTCGGCGTCAATAGCACATTACAACGATCAAGGTACCTACCTACCTACCTACCTACCTACCTACCTACCTAGAGATGGAGTCGAAATGAGTCAGCTGCTGTGTCTTACCACCCGCCGATGCCGGGGCGCGTTTGCTTACGTCACATACGTAGGTAGGTATGTACGATATTTCGTGCCGCCTGCCTGCTATCTTCACCGAAGCAAAAGATGAGGGCCTTCGGGGCAGTGCTTGTTTGCAGAGGCCAAATCACCGCATTATGGGGCGCGCAAGGTGTTCTCGTATCGCTTTTTCAGGATGTTCTTGCGCACGGACGAGAAGGACTGTTCGGTTGCCCGCGGGGAGGCCATCATCATCTGTTCGTCCGGTCTTGAAAGCCGACCGACCTGTCATCCCAAATAAATGTTGGACATTGGTGGTGAGTGCGCTCACTAGCTAGCTAGCTACCTTGGCCAATCATGGCCAACGTGCCAAACCAACAAACAGACGGACGAGTGTCTCTCGGGCTGATGCGGGAAGGATGAACAAGAGCAAGAACAGAAGCAGCAATGCCAGAGACCCAACATCGGTGGCGCCTTTTGGTGTTTCGGGACGGCAAAGGCGTTCGTGGCGGAGGGTGTCTGGCTCTCTCTCTCTCACGCACACACACACACACACCCTTCCTCCGTGAATGCGCGTCATACCCATCATCTATCCGTACCATGACCATCTAGGTAGGTATCTCGTGTACCTGCCATGGTAATCATCTCTTTGCAGGCTCGAGTGAGCTTCGTTCCTGCTCCCCAGTTTGATATCGGTGGTCTTCACTCTAACGATACGTCATCTGCAGGAATCTGTTTATTCTGACGATACGCATCCGTACAGTCGAGTGCTGCACGTGTAGCGTGGGGGAGGAAGGCGGGTGAGGCATTGTTACATCGCTAGTGGAGGAGCGCGGCCACTTCGCACTTGCAGATGATGTGCCGTGGGTACGCGGGCAGCGAGCGGACAAGCCGCTACCTAAACTAATTAGCACCAGGGCACCAATTGGCCTTCACCCTCGATGGGAGAGAGAGGGCCCCCCTTACCACTAGCCCCCTGCCCTATCCCGGTATGCCTCCAAACCTGGCAGTTGCCCTTGCAAAGCAAAGCTGCAAGAAAGAAAGGTCAGGAAGAAAAGAGGTAGGTAGGCAGGTAGGCAGGTTGTTCTACCTACTTACCTGCCTACCTACCTACCTACGTACGGATACTACACTCCAACATGGAAGCCAAGACGGTTTGGTTCATCTTGTCCGCCTGCCTGTAAAGTCAGTCACTCACTCGGCGTCACTTTTCGCTCTTTTGCACGACGTCCCTTGTTCCAAATAGACAGACCTCTCTTCATTTCTTCATTGGACGCCTACTTGCGCTGCCACAGTCCTCGAGCTGGCACTCGACTCGACTCTTTCTGTTGCCACCCACCCCCTTCAAGGTCCGCCTTGCCTTGCCTTGCCTTGCGCTATCGTCGTTGCGTCCTGCTTTCGTTCCCTGCCTGCCGGGCTAGGCTTGCGCTTCCGGCTCCGTCCTCAGGGTGTGTGACCAGTCCGGCCGGTGTGCGACACTCACTCCATCACAAGGCCATCTGCGACGGGGACGTTCCTCCTATTCGAGTACCACTTTACTTCCGGGCTTGTGCTTGTGCTTGCGCCTCGCGAGTTAAGAACCAGGCAACGGACGCCATCTAAACACCTCGACGCGCAACATCGAGCCGCCTCGTCTTGGCTTCCGCTGCGGCTCTAACATGACTACTATTCTTTTCCTCTCTAGCTGTACATACACCCGTACCCCTATTGATATAAAGCCGTTCCATACAGGCCCCCCCCCCCCCCTTGCATTTAGACTTCTGACTCTCGTCTGCTCGACACGTCCGCCTCGTTCGAATATAACCCCGCCAACACCTGCAGGGAGTAAGCTGCACTAGCTAGCGAGCGACATCTGGGCCTCTCTCTCCAAGTCCCCTGCTGCTGGCTTGGCCTCGACCAAGCAAGCATGGTAAGTGGATCGTTGTTTGTCTTCTTCCTGTCGCCGGCTTACATCGTGCGCGACGGCCCGCTCATCACCACCGTCCCTGCTGTCGTTTTGTATGCTACTCCTTTGTTGTCTTCCGTCATGTACCATCTTGTCACACTAGCAGTGCCCGGATAGAGACTTGCACTCTGTATCTTGCTTCTGCACTGTACATACTAACCGTACATGCGTATAGGGGTCCATCAACAAACACATTTCTCGCTACGAAATTACTGCTGTCTTCAGTCACCCGGATGCCATTGTCGACCTTGTTCTGGTCCATGGCCTCAACGGAGACCCCGAGAAGACATGGACTTCTGCTTCTTCTGACGGCAAACGCGTCTTCTGGCCTGCCGACCTGCTGCCCCAGTCCCTGGGAAAGACCCGCGCCAACATTTTGGTCTACGGCTACAACGCGGATGTCTATACAACAGGGAAGAGCAACAAAAGTGCCAGCGACAACTTCATCTTCCAGCATGCCCAGACCCTGGTCACCAATCTCACCCTCTACCGCAAGAGCGAGCGCACGTCCAACAACCCCATAATCTTCGTCGCGCATAGTCTAGGCGGTCTTCTCGTCAAGCGTGCCCTGCTTTACTCCAACGATGTCAGAGACAAGAACCAAGAGGACGCCAGGTCCATCTTCATCTCAACCTATGGAATCATCTTTCTAGGCACTCCCCACACCGGCTCAGATATGGCAACATGGGGGCTCGTCTTGCAGAGAATGGCAGATGCCATAGCACCAAGAAAAGTATTCGAAAGCGAGTCCGTCCTCCTCAAGACGTTGAAAAAGGACAATGAGACGCTGGAAAACATCAACAATCACTTTCTCGATGTCTACCAGAGGTTTCAGATTCACATGGCCCACGAAAACCACAAGACGGATGTCAAAGGCACAAAGTGAGAATATTTCTACTTAGACCCACCTGGATGTACCCTTCTTTGTTGGACTTGAATGAGACTGGTCTCGTCTCTCCTCTCGTCTCTCCTACCAACATGCCATCCTAACTTCCTCGGGATTTCAGCCACGCTCCACCCTATGTCTTGTTCGAGTCCTCGGTACAACACCAAGACAGGCTAAGAAAGTATCTGATGTTCTTTGGCTAATGTATACGATTCATTGTAGGATGATAGTGGTTGATGCCAAGTCGGCAAGCCCGCAACTGCCAGGCGTCACTTACTACGGTGTCGAGGCCACCCATTCCGGCATGTGCAAGTTCGACAGCCCAAGCGCACCTGGATATAGAAATGTATCAACCACCATTCGCGACTGGGCAGAAGAAGCTCCACCAGTCATCCGAACTCGCTGGGAGATCGAGACCGACGACAGGAGAGCGAGAGCCCAGTCGGAAGCAGCTGAGAGGACGCGTAATTACAGAAGCATCGGGAGCACATCTTCGCAAGGTATTTCCCCTCAATTTCCTTCGTCTATAATTCTCTCTCGATTCTCATATCGGGAACGCACCCGAACTTCACCTTACAATCAAGGCCAATAATTAGGAATAAACCGTCGGAGAGAATGTGCAGGAGATTAATTCCAACATTTTGGCAGATTTAGGTAACATCTTCCCAACTCAAGCCTCATCAACTGCCATTGCCGGCACCATTGGCTACTCTCCACCTGCCTCGATGAGGGAATCGTATACGCCCCGCCCTATTTTTGTGCACCCTGATCGCTTTCGGCCCAATTCGTTCTTCAAAGGGCGCCAGGAGGAGCTCCGTGGTCTCCACAAGGTGTTGACGGACGCCAAGAGACGATCAGAAGGTACTTCTGCTGTGCTGATTCACGGCATCCCAGGGGCTGGAAAGACACACTTGGCTCGCCAGTATGTATTCAACCACAAAGACGATTACCCGGGTGGGGTATACTGGATCAGATCGACCACCCTGCAAGACATGGAGGACGGGTTTTGGCGCATCGCGAAAACAGAGGCCATCCGGGGTATGGCTGCCCAGGAAGAAAAGAAGGACTTGTCGAATCCTCAAAAAATGGTTGAAATCGTTCGGAGTTGGTTCAACGAGTCAGAAAACTGGCTCCTGGTGTTCGATGGCATCCGTTTCGGCGACAACGCTGTGCTCGACTTTATTCCCGACAGACCAAATAGCAGCCTTATCTATACGTCGACAGAACGCGCCGAGCCAGGCGCGTATCGTCTGGATAATCCTAGCATCATGAAGCTAGGTCTTCTTCCGGTTCAGGACGCGCAGGAGTTGTTGCTCGAAGAAATGGGAAAGAAACAGCCGTACACGACTGACGACCTCAGACGAGCCCAAGACCTAGTGCAGCTGATGGGTCGTCTCCCCTTGATGATCCATGCTGCGGCATTGCAAATGAATGCAACACGCGAGCCCCTTGCCAAGTACCTGAAGTCGTTCAGAGACACGCCGAAAGTAGGAATTCTTCCCGCCTACACGACAATCCGGGACCAACTGCAAAAGCGAGGCGACGTTGCCGCGCTAAATCTCATATACATACTCTCTTTCTTCAGCCAGTCGATGCCAGTCGAGATGCTGGCACTTGGGCTGAAAGCTCTCGATAAGCGCACACCGGTGAAGACGGAAACCACTCGCCACAAGAAAAGCTTGACTCAAACCTTAGTCACTTTGATCAACTTCGCCCTCATTGAGCGAAACGAGACAGACGACATTCCTTCCTCCAGCTCACAAAGCTCTCGTCAAAGCGTTGAGATCATCCCCGAACCCTTGGATACGCTCCGTGTACACAGCATCGTCCAGGTATTCTTCATGGAACTTCTTGCCGAGGAGGGGCAGTTGGAATTCTGGCTGGAACGCGCTATCCAAGTCTTCTGTCGATCACTTGACGAAGCCGATGCCAGGATGGGTACGGATCCCGCTACTGGCTTGCCAGATGACTACCGGCAATACGCAAGACATGGAAAGAAACTGATGGAGCATCTCGATCGTCATGGGCATTCTCACAAGCATCACAAAAGACGGGAGCAACCTAAATCGCAACGGTAAATCCCCCCCCCCTCTTTAACCGCGGCTACTGCTGCTCTGCTGTTCATTAAACCTTCCCTCTACTTTCTTAGGACGGGGATAACCTACTCCCAGCTCCTGCTATGCTACCCCCAGCTACAAACACATCGATTCTATTCAATTCGCATTCCTGACCCTAATCCTATCCCTAATCGCATCCCCAACCCCACCCCCAATCCTGTCTACTCCTATCCCTACATGGATATGGATTGAAGGAAATCGGAATCTTGGCGAGGGAAAAGTGGGATAAAAACTGCGATTATATGGGAGATGGGGGCAGTGTAGCAGCAGTAGGGGGGCAGGATATACCCGTCCTTTCCTGATCACTCTTGTCCTACCCTACATGAAACTAACACTGGGGACGCAGGGAAAGTCCAGCAGACTTGGTTATGGCCAGAGCCGATCTCGAAAGCCGTCTTGCAACCCTTCCGAGGGAAATTGACGAGCTACAGAAAGCCGTATCAACAAACATCGTAGACGGCAACAAGACCGCCACACACTCTTCTGTCTTCGAACGCACGTGCAGCGTATCGTCGCAGTCAACAGAGGCTTCCAGCGGCGCGAACTTACCGAATCTCACTTATTCCGAGAATGTCGAGTGCGAGTCTCCGCTTCCCTTCGTTGACCCGAACCATTTCCACATGCCGTATCGTTCTTTTCCGGAGGACAATGAACCCCGGGCCGAAGACGAAAGATCCGAGGATCGGACCATTACTCCATATCCTCCGGATGTAGTGGAGGGGTCGCCTCCAAATGCTTCCGGGTCGGAGTGGACCCTTGTGTCCAGACACCGCTCTGTGAAGAAACGAGAGCAGCGACGCTATCGTGACCGTGGGGGTGCATGGAGAGAGACTGCCGCAACGGCTAACGACCCACGCGTAAGTATCAGTCGGGAGTCCGCTCGCGGCGTCATCACTCCACCTCAGTCTTCAAGGGGTGGAGGGCCCTCCTCCGGTCGTTCAAGAGCGACAGCCATGAGCGAGGCCGAGACTGAGCTCATGCACTTAAAGAAAGGCTCCCCTCCTCCACCTCGAGGCGGTGGTCAAATCTATAACAAGGGTCGAAGCTCTAGCATCGCTACTGCACCGAAGCCGCTGTCGATCCTGGGCAAGTCTAGCTACGCCGATGTTACATCCGGAACCACTATCGGGGATGAGGCATCCTTGAATCCCATCTTTCCTACGCCGCCGTCAAGGGCAGGAAGCATCGATAGGGTAGCCACCTACGATGATGCTCGTTCAGTCAACAGTTTGCGAACCATCGATAGCCAGCCCTTATCCATCGCGCAAAGAATGAAAGAGAATCAGATTCCGGACGCGATCGGAGTTGGAGGCCAACCTCGAGCAAGTAGACCGCCGATACCTAAACAGGACCGAGAAGTGCACCAGACCCGGCTGACCCCCGTTACAAATTTCTTTCGACGTGTGACCGATTCCGTCACCGGAGCGAGGCGCCAGAACGAATCGAGCAAAGGGGTTAGAGGCATCGGTAGACCAGGAGATTCGGCAGATGCAAGGCCTCCTCCCATCCCTGGCGAGGGTTCCGGGACATCAAACTCCGGCTTGGGAACGCAACACACGGCATCTTTCCCGTCGGGGCTATCAGTTGTCACGAATCAGACAAGCAGCCTACAGCCGACTCCCACAAGTCAACAAGACGCCGCAACCTCTCGACTGCCCTACCCTTATGATGATGGGAAATCTTATAGCAAGGATCTTTCGCGGTCTAACCCGAGTATCGAACGGCAAGACTTGAATATCGTATTGCCCGCGACCGTGGTTTCGGAGAGCCCTGTCCAAGCCAGGCCACCGAACGGTTACTCATCGCAACCCATGTCGAGAAATCCGAGTTCAAACCCTCGAACCGCGGCGACAACCGGCTCGTCAGACACTCCCGTAAGCAGCAACAGCGGCAGTATCAGATCAAGCCTGGCCCGTCCCCGAGCACCATCAATGGTTGAGACGGAGCCTTCTCCTCGAATTGCACCGATTGACATGGACCAGACATCATATGATGTCTGGAGACAAAGGTATCGCCCTCGTAACGAGGCACTTTTCAGGGGGAGCAACGTTCCCAGTCTGCTACCAACGGGGCCACCACCCAACTTTGCACGAGAAAGTCCAATGATCAGCCCATGGAGCGCCTCGGGCGGGGAGAGTATGACTCGATCTGGGTCTGGGGGCATCCGGCTTCCGGATGGTGGGTTCATTGGGTTTGGCGAAATGGTTGTCAGCGTTACAGAAGCCAGACGCCGGCTTGAACAAGAACGCCTCCGGCGAAGGTCCGAGGAGGCAGTTGAGTTTTCGCGCCAGGTGAGAGCTGGAAACGTTGGCGAGTCCCCGCCAGAATCGGCACTCGTTGGACTGGGGGTCCGGCTGGAATAGATGGGAATCAACTGCTGGTTCTCGCTCTGGGCTGTACTTTTAGAGACGGCTGCTGCTTGGACGGCAGTACAGTAGAACAGAACGGTTTGGCGTTGTGTCATGTCAAAAGCGGCATTATGGATAGAGACTGGCATGTTTTGTTGCGGTAAAGATGTGCCCCCCTTAGAGGGCTTCAGCGTTTCTTTTGTCTTGTTCTCATAGAAAACAGCATAGTAGAAATATTAAAGTAACACGCATGTGCTTCATGCTTCTTCTGTCCCTTTTCAGAAAACGCCAGTCCCGCGTGTTGCAACTTACGAGTCTGGCAGAGGTAGGTAAATTCGACGCCATCCGGCTGTGATAATAACACCAGGTTCGCAATTCAACCAGTCGACCCACCCCCCACACAAAGGCATTGGGACTCCTCATTCCTTTGGCGCCAGCATGAGCACGTACTCTCGCGTGCTGTGCCCTAGCTTGATCATGTCCTTGTCCCTCAACTCGTAGTACCGGCTGTCGGAGATCTTGTCCCCGTTCAAAACCGTCCCGTTGGCACTCTCCAGGTCGATGAGGTACGGCTTCACCTTGCCAATCCGGTCGCCGAACTCGTTCCTCTTCTCGACGTGGCGGAACTGGATCACGGCGTGCTGCTTGCTGATGCTCGGGTGCTCGGGCGCCAGGTCCACGACGGCCGCCTCGCGCCCGACGAGCCAGCAGCTCCGCGCGCTCAGGTCCACCGTGTCGACGATGTCGGCGCCCTTGAAGACGAAAAGCCGCCACCGGTCCCTGGCGGGCGGCTTGCGCGCCTCGGCGGGCTCGTGGTACTTGAGCACGATGGAGGTGCCGTCGGCCTGCTGCACCGAGTTGGAGGCCGCCGCGAGGAGGCCCGTCGTGCGGAGGTTCGGCTTCTCCTTGGGCTTCTCGGGCTCCTCACCCTTGGACACCGCGAAGGAAGCGTCCTGGTCCGGGAGCGGGCCCACGCGGAGGAGGGGGCCGGCGGTGGGGGCGGGCGCGGGCCGCTTGCGTCGGGGAGCTTCATGTTCCGAGTCGGAGCCGGGTTCGGAGTCGCGACGGCGATGGTGACGGCGGCGCGTGAGCTCCTTCCCGCCACCGGCGCCGGGGGAACGTCGCTTGCGCCGGTCTCTAGAGCGGGAGCGTTTCCGCGACGAAGAGTCCGGGGTGCGTGATCGGCGTCTCTCGCGACCGTCTCGTGAACGCGACCTCCGCCTGTCTCTGTGTCTGTCGGAGCCACGGTCGCGGTCGCGGTCGCGTCCGTGGTCTCGGTCTTTGCTTCGTCTGCGCCGGTGGCTGTCGCGGTCTGCAGCGTCCCTGCGCGGCCTTGTGTCTTGGTCGTTGTCGTGGCTGCGCCGCGGGCGGCGGTCGCGGCGGTCGTCGTCTGAGTCCATTGTGTGATTCGGGGGCTCGAAAGGGCGGCTCAGAAGACCTGGTTTGGCTGACGGTCAAGTCACTAGAGCTCGACGGGTACCTGGGCTGCTGCACGCGACAAGCGCAGCAATTCGGCGGCTTCGAGAGCCTCAGGTAAGTGTCCCTCAAAAGTCCGTTGATAAACCAGGGATCGTTCTGTAAGAAAAATGAGAAAAGTTGGTGAGAATATCGTACCAGATGGTGGCGTCCGAGTCGCAGGCAACGGGGAGAGGTCATCCCGCGGCGGACGTGCACTTTGACGCCTGATACATACTCTGTAGATCGCGGCGCGCAACCCCACACACGCTGCGTTCTCGGCCCGCACGAAACCAAAAGAGCCCCCCCGTCCTTATTCCCTTTATCATACGGCCCGGCCATCCCCCACCACCCCCATGTCCTACTCTTATTGCAGTGCCTAGGCAGCTAGCAAGGTTGGTAGAGCGCCATCACCTTGGTCACAACATGGCCAATATTAACTTTTTTTCTACCTACACCCCAGATTGCCATCGCAAATCCTAGCCCAAACAGCGCAATCCACCGGAGGCCAAATCTGCCACCAAAGTCGAAGGGACATGTGCAAGTTGCTCAATTGTTTGATCTGACCGTCTAATTCCTCGACGATCGCACAGTCATCTTTGTACCAAGCAACGAACACTACGGTCTGCGAGCTTAGTTTTCAGTGCTGATTGAGAGGCAGGCGGCACTGCTTTCTCGACTATATTGAACACCGTAGATTCTATGCTCCTTTTATCGCACCTCCAAGTGTGCCTCCTATTCTCCAAGGCTCTAATTACAGCCCTTTTCAAAAATCACATCCTGAGATCCTGCCTCGCTACGCGATGCTGAACTCGGGAATCTCACCCATTTCGTTCTTGGACTCCCCTCCAACCTTGTAAGAAATCCTCCAACGCAGCTTGAGAGACTCGACTTTGCGGTTCTTGTCCCCGGCATGCCATACTTCTACGAACTGCGTGACACCTCTGCTCTGATTAGGGGCCAATGAGCGTCCCGTCTGGGGTCTGAGACCGAGCTCGTAACCCTGAATGAAGTCAGCAATTTCCATATTCTATCGGACGTGAACCGTAACCTTACCTTTGTCGCGGCGAGCTGGTAATGAAGCTCGGTAACGGGTTGCGTAGACTTGTTCGAGAAGGCAAAACTCAGGTTCATAGCAATGCCAGCCCCAGTCCTTCCAGCAATCATCTCTATCTTGACTATAGAGTCGCTTACAGTCGCCTTATGCTCCTTGGGTTGGCTAGGAGCCTCAGGTGGCAAGGCTGATGAGAAGGACCATTCGTCGTCATCGTTCGTGGCTGCTGCGGGTGGCGCGGTCGCCGCAGGCGGTTGAGCAGGAGTAGCAGGCTTGGAGGAAAACACGGGCGAGCCAAGGGCGGCAAAAGGATCGTTTGAGGCCGGAACCTGCTGCTGAGGGGGTTTGAATGCAGACATTCCAGAGGGCTGAGGAGTGCCAGACTGGGACGCCATGGGGGACGTGAAGGACGCGAATTGGGAGAAGGACGCCGCTTGAGGTGTCGCTATGTTGCTCATCGTACCCTTTGCACTGTTATTTTCCGTTACGGAAGACAGCAGTGCGGGACCTGGGATGTCTAGCTCTGGTCAGTGCAATCCACACTTTAAACCGCGATGTTAACTTACTCTGATTCGCTCCAAATCCAAGCGCCAGAGCACCTCCTTGACCGTAGCTTGTAGAGTCGCCGATAGAAAGACCGAGAAGGTCGTTCTCGACGCCGGTTGATTGTTGACCTGGTTGTCCCGAAGACGAGCCATTCGTCGTGTCCGGTTCTCCATCAAAATCGATCAAAGATAGCTCTTGCGCCGCGCTCTTGGATGGGCCAGAGGTTGACGGAAGCGGCGCCCCGCTAGCCACCTTCAGTGCGGCCTCCAGATCGCCCTTCTTCATGAGCTTGTACCTCTCCACCGTCCGGTGTATGCTGTCGTTGATCTCAAGCAGCTTTGCAACAGCTTCATGGTCATCCGACTCCTCCTCGCACATCTTCTGAATTTTGGGCTGCGCGCTCTGCAAGGCTGCCGCGAGCTCGGAGAAGACATCACCGTCCTGCATCGTATCGCCCTGCTTAAACGCCTCGAGCCTCTCCTCGAGCAACCGCGCCTTTGCTTGGATCTTTGCAACTTCTTGGGCTGCCTTTGCGCGATAGTCCGTCTTAGATCGAGTATCATACCCGGCCATAATCTTCATCAAACGGTTCGCCTCCTGCAGGTCCTCGGGGGTGCCTCGGCGGATCAGCTCCTGAAGCTTGGCCGATTGCGCCTCGCGCTCTTCCTCCTCCATTTCCTCGGCAGATTTCAGATTCTATGCCTGTCAGTACCGTCCTAGGACCTTGGTAATAGATAACAGATGGAGAAGCTCACATCACTTGGGTTGAGCACCGCGGCATCGTCACGCCTAACCTCCGGGAACGTATACCCCTTGTAGCTTAGAAGACGATGCATATCCCGAATGAATCCCAGGTCCTCCTTGTATCTGCTTGTTTCGCATATCGTACTCCTCCACTCCTCGATCGCCTCGAGGATCTTCATCTGCACCCGCGTTGCCCGTATCGGGGGTCGTTCGGGAAACCTCCTGACGAGCTCATTGAGGAATTCCTTTGTGCTGATCTGCAGGTGGAACGGGTAGCCGCAGTTCTTGACGCAGATATCGAGAAGGTTGAGCGCCAAGAGGGCCACGTTGGGGTTGCGATGGTTGATGTAGCTGACGATGGCGACAGCGGCCTCACGCGGGGCGGAGCCCTTCTTGGAATTGATCAGGTCGGAGATCTCGAGGTTCAGAGCAAGGTTCGGCTCGTAATTCTCGGGGCTGCAGGCAGCCTGAATAAAGCGCTGCAGCTGCGAAGGGGTGGGCGAGCCCATCTCGCCCCAGCGGTCTCGGGCCGCAGCTCTTGCTGATGCGGCCTCCATCGTGGCGGTGGTTGCGTTCGGGTGCGGCCTTGGACGCAGAGGTAAGGGAGCTATCTTGGCTATTGAAATCGCGTCTTCGTCGTCCTCAAGGTCTCAAGGTGCAAAAGACATCGGACTTTGGGGGGCCGAGGGAAATCAAGAGCTGGCCGAGCAAGCGCTTGCGAACTGGACAGAGTGGATTAGGTTGGCGCAGGCATCCCTCGTGAACCCTTTGATAGGTACCTACCTATACTGACATCTGTGGCCGAATGACGAGGGGCTGCCGAGAGTGACAGGCGGCGCGGGAGGAGCCACTTCGACTCTTAGAAGGTGGCCTGTGCTTCATATGTGGGTTACCTCGCCTTCCTGGAGTTGCGTACGTCTAATTGCATACATGGACCAAACGATGCAGCTTATCGAATTTTTCGTGCTATCGCTGCCAGTTTTTGCCCCTCCAAGTACCCCGCCAAACCATCCCTTGAGAAGGAGAGGCGTTGGCCAACAACTGTACGATATTCGTTCCGAATCTCTCCCTCCCTCCCTCCAATCCTCGAAAATGGTCCGCCATAAAAAAGACAACTTCGGCTCTCGCGGCCGCAAGAACCACAACTCAGGTCCCCCGCGACAGCGCCAGCCCCGGGATGGCGACGATGCCGAAGCCCCCACCTCCCGCCCGACTTTCAAAGCCGCCTGCTGGGATCTGGGCCACTGCGATCCCAAGCGGTGTTCCGGCAAGAAGCTAATCCGCATGGGTATGATGCGCGATCTTCACGTTGGCCAGCGACACAATGGAGTTATCATTACCCCCAACGGCAAGCATACCGTATCCCCGGCCGACCGCGACCTCATGGAGCAGTACGGCGCCGCCGTCGTCGAATGTAGCTGGGCGCGCATGAAGGACGTACAGTGGAACAAGGTTGGAGGAAAGTGCGAGCGTCTGCTGCCCTACTTGGTGGCTGCGAACACGGTTAACTACGGTAAGCCGTGGAAGCTGAACTGCGTCGAGGCTCTGGCTGCGGCCTTCTACATCTGCGGGCACCCCGAGTGGGCGGAGCAGGTTCTGGCACCTTTCTCCTACGGCGAGGCGTTCTTGGAGATCAACGGAAGTCTGCTGAAAAAGTACGCGTCGAGTGAGGACGAGAAGGGCGTGAAGAGGGTTCAGGATGAGTGGTTGGACAGGCTTGAAAAGGAGTACGCGGAGAGCAGAGAGGATGGTGACGCCGATGATATGTGGAAGGGCGGAAACACAAACCGGAGAGTCATGCCAGATTCCGATGAAGAGAAAGAGGAAGATGACGATGATGATGATGATGAGGAGGAGGAGGAGGATGACGAGAGCGGAGATGAATCCGGCGAGGGCGACAGTGTCGACGGCATATACCTAGGCAAGAAGCCTGCGAAAGACCAAGAGGAAGAGGAAGAGGACAAAGACCCGTACGCCATATCGGACGACAGCGACGACGATGCAGCCATGGAGGAGATCCGTCGCAAGGTGCTCGCATCAAGGGCATTCTCGAACCCTTCGCCAGAGGAGAAAAAAAAGCCCGAGGCGATACCGCGGCCGCAGACCCTGAAGCCGGATTCGGATGTTGAACCAGACTCGGACAACGGGGAGGATGACGATGACTTCGACAACATCATCAACGCCACCCCCGTCACCGATAAGATCGGCCTGGCCAAACTCGAGAAGGAGCGGTCGCGGTCGACAGTGACAAGTAGGACGTTCTCGTCAAGCACCATCTCTGCACCAAAGCGATGGTGATGGTGGAATAATATACAGTCGAGCATGGCCGAATATGCCATGATACATGTTGTACAATTGCCATTATGGACTGTTTCTACTCTACAGCGACTTTATGTAGGTTGTGTCATCGGGGCAGCCCACTCTCATCCAAGGTCAGCTACGACGGCCGAGCAGCTCTCAGGGCCCGTTGCTCCTTTTTATGCCCAAGGCATCCCCGGTTTCTTCTTGTGTAGGCGTCTTCGTATCTTACAAGCTCCGCTTCTCTCTCACTTCCTCGTATGTCTGAATCTGGTCACCGACCATGAAGTCGCCGAAGCCGTCGAAGGCGATGCCACACTCGGTACCTTTCTTGACCTCGTTCACGTCCTTCTTCCCGTGCTTGAGAGTATCGATCTTGCCTAGGAGCGGTGTTAGATCATACCCAGTATTTTGAGCAAGGGCTTTCGGGGGTTGACTTACCATCAAAGACCTTCTCACCCTTCCGCAAGATGCGCACGCTTGTCGACCGAGTGACCATACCGTTCCTCACCTTGCAACCAGCAATGTTCTTGTACGTGCGTCCCTTGACGTTGATGGGGAAGACCTGCAGAATCTCTGCCTCGCCGACAACCCTCGACGTCACATTGTCGTCCAAGTACTCAGACATGACCTGCCTCACCTCGTCCGATAGGTGGTAAATGACAGAGTGGTCCAATATCCTCACGCCCTTCTCCTCGGCCAGATGCTTGACATGGGCCGGGATAGTGTTGTTGAAGTTTGCAATCACGCTGTTGGAGGCCTCGGCGTATTCGACGTCCGACTCGGATACCTGGCCGGCCGAAGACCGAAGAATTCGAGGCTTCACTTCATTATTGCCAATCTCTTTGATGGTTGCGCACACAGCCTCGATGGACCCCACGACGTCACCCTTGACCGTGAAGTTAACAACCTTGGTCGCGATAATTTCGCCTTCCTCGGCATCGACTGTTTCAATCTCCTTGGCGACTTCTGCGGCGATCTTGGCTTCACGTTCGCGCTGTTCCTGTTCAGCGAGCTGCTTCGAATTTGCCTCTCGTTCACGCATCTCCTCGCGGTAGTCGACGGCTGTTCTCGCCCGATCCTCGTCGGGTGCCTGTAGTGCTTCGTCTCCAGCGGCAGGAAGTTCGTCCCTCCAACCAAGCACCTCGACTGGCGTTCCGGGCGGTGCTTCTTCCAGCTCCTGACCAGCTTCGTTCCGCAGAAGCCGAATCCGGGCCCAAGCGGTACCTGCGACAACGAAATCCCCAGGGCGAAGAGTGCCTCGTTTGACGAGAATATTCGCAGACTTGCCATATGACTTCACGCTGGCTTCAAGCACCCAAGCCTCCGCCAAGCCGTCGTTCTCGGCGCGCATGTCCTGGATATCCGCGAGGGTGACAATGTTCTCTTCGAGGTCGCTCATGCCCTGGCCGGTCTTCCCACTGACGCAAACGACCTGGACGTCACCGCCAAAATCCTCGATTTCAACGCCATAACGAGCAAGATCGGCCTTGACTTGGTCGGGCCTGGCATCCTCCTTGTCACACTTGTTGATGGCCACAATAATCGGCACATTTGCTGACTTGGCATGCTTGATGGCTTCAATCGTTTGAGGCTTGACACTGTCGTCAGCAGCAACAACCAAAACCACAATGTCGGTAACGTTAGCGCCGCGTTGTCGCATGGTCAAGAAAGCCGCGTGACCAGGAGTGTCAAGGAAAGTGATAAGCTTGCCGTCGGACATCTTCACCATGAAAGCACCGATGTGCTGGGTGATGCCGCCGTGCTCTTGGGCTGCCACAGAGGACTTCCTCAAGTAGTCGAGGAGAGTAGTTTTGCCGTGATCAACGTGACCCATGATGGTAACAACCGGAGGCCGTGGTGGTAGCACAGTTACGTCCTCTGGCGGAGGTCGAGGCCTGAGGTCCCGAACACCGCCAGTGTCAACGGTTGGCTCGAAACCGAACTCCTGAGCGACCAGAGCGGCAGTTTCTCCAGTCATGATGCTGTCCTCGGTAATATCCTCAAAGCCCATCTCTGACAAAGACCTGAGAAACTGCTGTGGCTTCAACTTGAGTGCAGCACCAAGGTTTGAAATGCTAATGAACTCGGGTAGGAAGATGCTCTGGGGAGCAGCCTTCTCCTGCGCCAGTCTCCATGCCTTTGCTTCGGCCTTCTTGCGGCGGCGCTCAGCTTCCCGGCTCGTACCACTATCATCCCATTCTTCATTATCGTTCTCCCACTTTTGTTGCGCTGCTGATTTTTTGGCGCCGCGGGAAGACCCATACGTATCTCCTCGCCGGCTTCCTGCCTTGTCTCGTCGCCTTGGATCGCGGCTGATTTCGTAGGACTCGTCAAACGATCGTGTTCGGCGTTCCGGCTTTGATAAGCTCTCCTCCATGACCTCTTCCGTCCTGAAACCATTGCTGCTTGAGGGGCCCGAACCCGAAGGTGATGTCCGGGGCTTCTTGTCTTGTTGATTGCATTTGGTGCCCAGTACCTCTTTAAACTTGATGAAGAAGTCTTTGTGCGACAAGGCTTGGTTTGACGATGCGTCGGGAGCTGTATCTTCAGAATGGTTGCTGGTGGGCTTCCTCGCGAGTTGACGCCATCCGCCGGTTTCTCTCTCGTCCAATTTTCTATGGCCCTTCTGCTGATTTGTTGGAATTTTATGCACCGAGAACCTAGTATTCTCGTCCTTCGAAAAGGGTCGGTTGTGCGGTATTGGCTTGCCAGTTGGGGGTCTCTCTGTCTCGGACCGGTGTCTCCAATCTCTCGTCGCCAGAGGCTTCTCCTCGAGACCCACCAATGATTTCTTTGCGCCTGCAGCAATCGTGCTGGCGAGAGGGCTTCGAGAAATCCTGGGCCCATTCAAACCACCAGAAAGGCCACCCTGAAACCTTGACTTTATCACAGTTCGCGCTGTGCCATTCTGCGGAGCCTTGGACTGAGGAGCTGCTTGCTGCGCCGCCAGCTTCTTTCGTGCCGCGATCTCATGAGGGAGAAGCAGGCCTTCAGTTGAGTCACTACGGCTGATAGAGTCCTTTCGGTCATCGGCGCTCGGCGCCCTTGGAGATCCAAACGACGGCTGGCCCCATCCTCCGCTGGTAACCGGGCCACGCCGTATTGAAGAAATGCCCGCGACCTCGACTGGCTTCACACCATGACTCCCGCCCCAGCCACCGGTATTATTGTTGCCGTTCGGGGAGTGATTCGATGCGTCCGAGTAGTTGCGCCGACCAAGGTCATGTTGTCGAGACAGGGCGGGGTGGCGACAGAAGGCGCAGACATAAGCACTGCTTCGCTCCTATAAAGAGGTTAGGTTTCTTATGAGACCGTAAAGCAAAGAAGACGATCCACTCACGTTCCATATCCTACATCGAAGCATTGTCTCTTGTTTGGCGCAACATGAACAGCTGCGGGAATTGAGAAAACAAAAAAATGAGCTTCGAGCTCGAATCGGCCCAGAAATTTCTCGAGCTCCCAGTTCGAGGTCGGCATGTGCAGGCAATTGCTTCTGGCTGATAAGGGAACCCTGATTGGTCCAAGCGGGTATCCACCTGCAGACGGGGCGTGCTTATGCAGGGGCATAAATGAATATGCAATCTACCCCCTGGCACCTCGAGCAAAACCAGCCAGCTTGGAGCTTAGACACCCTGGTCAAGCTCCTTTCAAACTTACAGTTCAACCTGCTATATCAGTGTCACGACGGTCACCATGGCGCCCAAGGCCAAAGCCGTCAAATCCAGATCGGCGCCCAAGAGGTCGCCTGGTAAGCCGCCGGCACCTTTCAAGAAACCAGCAGAAGTCCTTCAACCCTTGCTCGAGACTCTCTCGCCCAAACACGTCTACATCACTCATATCGACTCCAAGCCCACGGATTTCAAGAAGAAGATCTTTCTCGTGCCCGTTGGCATGAACCTGGTTGTTGCCGCGCTTTTCGTTTTGCGCATGTACTACATCCTTCCCCATTACTTCAAATTCGTTCAGTCAGCCATGGGCTACCCCAACGAAACAACCTTCCCGATTGGCGACTCGACCTGGGGCCGGCTGCTGTGGGAGGTTGCCAAGCGCGGCGCATCACTGACTCTGGACTTCATGCTCTTTGTCTTCGTCTGGCCGTGGCCTGTTGAGTTTGTCTTTGGCCGGTCGTACGGCAACCCGGTCAGCTGGCGATGGAAAGTTGGCTTCCGGGAGAAGGAGATCTACGTCCGGCGCAGCCGGGAGTGGGACCAGCAATTAGGTGACATCTTCAAGGAGAGGGAGAAGAACGAGGCGCTTCAGCAGATAATCCGACAGGCCTGTTCGCCACTCCTTCTACAGGAAAAGACGGGTTATCTTACCATGACCGGCCAGTGGGATCTCGACTGGCAGGCCATGATTGACGCGCACACGATGGTGGACCGTAAGAACATCGCGTTAGACGCTTTCCGACGCTTGGTGCTGGTGCACCACGAGGACTACGGCTGGATGTCTGTGGAGGAAGAGGGCGTGAGCGCCAAGGAGGACGACAGACGGAGGCAAGTCTTCCAGTTTAGGGACGCTCTCGCCGCCATTGGCAAGGAGAACCTTTTCTTCCGCTGGATCGAGATTGTACAGTTTGAGTCCTCACAGCCTGGCGGATTCGGGCCCGAGAAGCAGGTGGAGGTGGCCAAACAGATCCGGGATCTGTTCCAGGAGCAGGGCGTCGATTTCGACCAGGTATGGCACGAAGCCGTCGGCACAGATGGCCTGGCCGGCATGTAAAACGGGCCTGTGTACTCGCTTGGAAAACGGGGATGGTTATCGATTCCATGTAAGATACGGAAGGGAGCATGTCACAGAGCTTGAGATGGCCATCTGTGGACGCAGGCAGGGTGGTAAAAGCAAAAATGATGTTCACATTGTGGTTCAGACGTGAGTATTCAACGCACGCTATGCTGCGAATGAATATGGACCAAAGGAGACGATGGTATATGTGATGGGGAGTTGTAACCAGGTTACCAATGAGCATTGAGAGTCCGATATGTTGGGGGTCGCCTTATTTGCTAGACTTCTTGCCCTTCTTGGCGGGGCCAAGGGCGGCCTCTCTCTTCTTGGCCTCCTTCGCCTCGATCTCCTGTCTCTTGGTGGCCTCCTGGGCCTCGCGCTCCTCTCTCTCGGCCTGAAGTAACAAATCCAGTCAGTACCAAAGTGTGTGTGTGTGTGTGTGTGTGTGTGTGTGTGTGTTTGGGGGGGGGGGGGTTGGAGAATGGAAAGGTTGGTCCTCCTCCCGTGTGAAACATACCTCTCGGCGAGCAGCATCGGCAGCTCTCTGCTCACGGATAAGTCTCAAGCGCGCAAGGTCAGCCTTGGCCTCGTCTGTCTTGCCGGCCTCATGCAGCTTGCGATATCTCTCCTTGGCCTGCGCGGCCTCCATGCTCTCGCGCTCCTTGCGGTTGTTGGCAACCGTCAACTTCTTGACGCCCTCGGCGGCCTCGTCGACTTCGGGGGCGGCGACTGGCGCCTTGGTCTGGTTACGGGCAGCCTTGGAGTGGTTGGGGTTGGCAGGCATGTCGGCATCGTCCTCACTGCTCTCCTCCGAGTCGGAAGGGGGCAGGTCGCCAACCTCGACGGCCTGGGCTCTCTTCTTGGCTACGGCGGCGTCCTTGCGGGCCTTGGCAGCGGCCTTTCGCTCGGCACGGGTCATCTCGGCCTGGGGCTTGGCGTCGTCCCCGTCCTCGGACTCCTCCTCAGAATCCTCCTCGGAGTCTTCTTCGGAGCTCTCGTCGTCACCCTTCTTGTTCGAGTCGGCAGACCACATGTTGATTTCGTTGCCATCGGCATCAAGAGGTCTGAGGTCACGGGAGAAATGCTTGCCACCTGTATTGTTGTTGTGATTGTCAGCATCGAAGAGGTGCTACCGCAGGGCACGTGTGCGAACAAACCTCCACGGGTAAACTTCCTGAATTTGCCACCGCGGCCGCGAGAGTTGGATCCCGGTTGTTGTCCGCCTGCCATTTTGACTGTGATTTGATGGTTTCCTTTAGCAGAATTGTCTGGGTAGAGCGCAAATGGTTGCGGGGTTGAAGAGTGGGATGCTTATCGAAAGTCGTTGGCGCAAGTGGTGGATGGCGGGGTAAAAGTGTGCTCTCTGCTGGGTGGGCGGGCGGTGGCAGCACTTAAAAGTGCGTGGCGGTACAAGTAAGTGAATGAGGAATACGGTAGAGAGAAGAAGTGATAATCACTGGGTCAAGTGGGATGAAAAAAAAAATGTCGGAGAGGCCAATGCCTATGTCGTTCCTTCATTTTATGGTCTCATTGGGCAGAAACTAACAAACACATGGAAGAGTCACAGGCTAAGGCATGATGAGGGGCAATCATCATTAATCACTACTATGGTAGCATAACAGCCATGGCACGCAAAACACGATACGGTCCTCCCCGGTGTCGTTCATTGGGGCTTCCAGTTGGAACACACACCAAACGCACCACTGTAGAGTCCCGCAAACACAACGCGTTCGTCACTATTGGTTGGCACTGACTGATCTGTCTCCATGGAGGGGTTTGAGGGGAGGGTCCTTTTTGGCCTCGTTGTCAACGCCACGACTTGTCTGCCCCACGCTACATAGGAACGGGCAGTCCCTGATTTCGAGACGCCGTAGCCTCCCTCTAGAGCATTGGTTATTAGGTTTCATGGTGCTGTGTTTCCATCTATAACCCCTTTTTTGAGTATCGGGCATGATACTTGTACTGTGTTTTTATGACTTTGTTAAGAGTATTGTGTACCTGTGCGACCTACTTCGATCTGCAGATGGTCGCTGCTCTCAGCCTCAGCCACACGTGGCTGCCGAGATTAGAAGAGGATCCAGCTGTTCCAAGAAAGAAGTCCTGGAGATTGAGGCCAATCGCAGTGAAACTGAATGCTTGAGTGCTGTTCTTTTCATGCAGCCATCAGCCCAAATGTTGGCCGTGTGGTTCGCCGTCAAATTACCTTTGTCGACTATGGCCACCATCATCAACTTAGGCACTGAAGGCTAACCTAACCGTAAGACTGAATAGCAAATCGGGAAGAGCATTGAACTCGTCAGCGAGTTCTGAGCTTCAAACACTGTTGCTGTACAGAACATGTTTCGTCCGAAACATTCAGTCAATTGAGTGCCCAGAATCAAACAACTGGTACCTAGGTTGGGTACACACACTTGTACAGACAACCCAAGTGTGGGACGAGTTCATCCGCATCGAATGCCAATATTTGTTTGGCCGATACCCGACCCGACCCGACTTTGACGTTCAGGGCACTTCAGCTGGTTTTGCCCGGGCTCCGGCAGAACCCCAGTGCCGGGTGCCCCCAGCCGCCGTGCCCCACCCTGCAGGGGGGGAAATCCCATATCAAGGCCGCGATTTCGCGCAAAGCGAAGCTTTCTCCCTTTCTCTTTTTCTTCTTTACCTAATCATAAAACACAAACCCTCTCTATTCACTCTGCCTTTCACGTTATCAATGAAGGTGTCTGGAGGGGAAATGGGAGGTAAGACTGACGCACTTTATTCGCTCACTTACCCTCTGACCCGTGGCAGCTTCGGCTGTATTGGTGATCAGAGAAATTTTATGCGGCGATACATTCTCCCCTCCAGCCCCCGTCTTTGCCTGTGCCTCGGCATTGATTGAATCATGACTGTTGATGGCAACTGTCTACCTGGCTTTGACGTGACTCTATTGCTTCGGTGAACCACGTTGAATTCGTTCTCCGACGTAGACCTAGACGCGTCGTTTCCACGACGTACCTACATCAACTGGTCAGACGCGGCGGCTGTGAGCATGCAGTGTGATGTATTCGCACACCGTACAGGTGCACAGTGCCCGTCAGATTCCTGCTGAGTCCGACTCTCACTTGCGTATCATCGCACTCTTGAACGTGAAACCATCGACTTGCTCATGCTTTTCGTTTAAAAGAAGGAAAAAACTAAGTGTTACGTTGGGGACTCTCAGGAACTGTCCTCCAAATATAACCCTCGGTACAAATCGCTGCCATGTTTGACCAGTCGGGACAAGTCTACAAGGAGGTCGTCGCACCACGCCCTCCAGATGCGTATCAAAACGGCCGGGACTGGTCGAGGCGGACTGGCCGGCCACCCCGGAAAGGTCGCGGTGGAGAAGGGAGAAAGGGACCAAGGTCGCTGGCCGATATGGCGATGCACACGGTGGCAGAGAACATCGGCGACGTGACGGAACAGCACCTCGCGCGTGAGGACCTGCCCAAGAGGTACTTGTGGAGGATATGGCGGCTGCTAGAGAACAGGTTTGTCCGCCCATCTCTCCAAGACCCACTCGATGAGACAAGACTTATAGATCTAATGCGTCGCTCATAGAGGTGTATGCTTTCAGGCATGGAAGGTGTTTTCAAAATTCCTGCTCGCCGAGGACGACGAGAAGACATTGGGCCTTTACCGATACCGCCAGCACATTTGTCAGCCAAGCGAGAACCTCCGCCACTACCTTAGGCCGCTCGAATCCCTAGCCGTCGACTTTGTGACGCATCTCAACATTACGGGATTCTGCTCCTTCGCCGAGAACGAGCTGCTGGCCCTTGCGCGCCTCAAGAACCTTGCCATTCTCGAGATCATCCAGCCAGCGGATGAGCTGCGAACCATCTTTCCCAAGGTCGACGACCGCCTCATTAGGGGCTGGTCGGAGATCGAAGACCCCTTCCCCCTGCTGCGTATCCTCAGACTCTGGGGCGACGAGTCCGTGACCCAGAAATCCCTCCAATACGTTTCCAGTTTCCCGTCGCTCGCGCTGTACGATGTCAACGCGTCACGGAGCGACTGGAGAGGCGCCGCGGATACAGCGCGGGGCGAGGGCTGGGAAATGGAGGAGCCTCTGCACGGCCCCCAAGACACCCTGCTTTGGTACCTGATGCTTTTTGACTTGGTCGAGGAGAGCAAGCCGAGACAGCTCCAGGGCCTGGCCCGGAACATCGACGACGGGCTGATGAACTTTTGCCAGAGCAGCAATCAGCCCATCAAGTTCATCCCTAACCGGGATGCGCCTTCATTCCTCGACCACCTTAGCGACGCGGCCAAGAGGAACCTCTCTATGTACGTTGACGTGCCGGGCTACGAAGCCCAGACGTGCAAGGGCTTCCCTTTTGAGACCTGGGCGTTCTGGCTGTACTCCTTCATCGGCCAGTTCACAAATGACGAGGATCTAACAAGAGCAGGCTTTGGGACGGTGCAGAAAACCGTCTCGGAACAGCTAGTGCTCCCGTCCAAGCCGCTCGCATGTCTCCAACTGGGCCACTGCGGCTCCGCGAGGCCGGGCATCATACCTGCCGTGTCGTATGTTCGCCGCGGACTGTTTGCGACCTCGAGATATACCTTCTTCCGGACTTCGTCGCCGAGTAACAAGCAGATGTCTGCGCGGAAGACGGCGGAGCTAATGAAGCCTACCGTTCAGCTTGGAAATGTGGAGACTGGCCTGAATCCGAATCGGAAGAAGCGGCGGCGGCTTGATGATATCCTGCAATCATTTATGGGCTCTTGATAGAAGGAACCGATATTTAGCAAAGTCAAGATAAGACCTGGCAATACAATCCTTGGTGCGGGTGGGTAGTACAAAAGAATGCTGTCCAGCAGAAGACATAGGGGAAGCTGGCGCTGTTTGGAGTCTTGGCAGAGGATATAACGAGATGTCGAAGGGGAAAACAGGGTAAATCTAACAGCAATTGAGCTCAGGGGCATGGAAGAAAAAAGAACTTCATGGCTAAATTGGTCCCTAATTTGACGCCGTAATCTAGATGATGCCAACAGTTTACCCTCCACAACGTAATTTCCTTAACTGATTCAACCTCTGGGGTATTCTACAGACCGCTCTAGCCTTACAACATGGGCTTCAGATCGTCGGCAACCGTGAACGGCGCCTCGGTCTTGCTCTTAATCTCATCTACCGTTACACCGTCTGCGATTTCGATAAGGGTCAGGCCGTGCGCGAAGTCGACATCGAAGACGCACTGTCGGCACCTGTTAGTATTCGACGAAAGTCATGGTTATGGATCGTGCGGGAGCGACTCACCAATTCGGTAATGATCCTTGATACGCAAGCTCTGCCAGTCAAGGGGAAAGCGCACTGCTTGACGATCTTGGCATTGCCCTTCTTATCCGTGTGCTCCATCGTAACGACAACCTTGGTCGCGCTGGGGTTGCTGACGAGGTCCATAGCTCCACCGAAGCCCTTGACCTTTCCGGGCAGCATCCAGTTGGCGAGGTCGCCATTAGCGCTCACTTGCATGGCACCGAGGATGGTGAGATTGATGCGACCGCTGCGGATCATGCCGAAGCTCTCCTCGCTGCCGAAGACGGCGGCACCGGGCTTGAGCGTGACGGTCTCCTTGCCGGCGTTGATGAGGTCGGCGTCCTCGTCGCCTTTCTTGGGGTAGGGGCCCAGGCCGAGGATGCCGTTCTCGGACTGCAGCTGAACCTCAACCTCGGGGCCGACGAAGCCGGGGGCCAGCATAGGCATGCCGATACCAAGGTTAGCGTACATGCCGTTCTTGAACTCCTTTGCGGCGCGGCGGACGATGCGCTCGCGCTTGGCGGCTGTGTCGCCAGTGCCGAGGGCCTTCTTGGCGTCGGCATCGTTCTCGTCCTTGGCGAACGTGTATTTCTCAATGTTCTTCTCGGTCGTGCTCTGAATGACGCGCTTGACATAAATGCCGGGCAGATGAACCGCCTCGGGAGAGATCTCACCGGGTTCGACAATGTGCTCAGCTTCAACAATGGTCATCTTGGCGTTGCGGCCCATGGCGCCGTTGAAGTTGTTGGCGGCGAGACGGAACTGGCAGTTTCCGAGCTTGTCGGCCTTATACGCCTTGACGAAGGCGTAGTCGCCAGCGATGCTATGCTCGAGGAGGTAGGACTTGCCGTTGAAGACCTTGACGTCCTTGGGGTATGAGAATTGGTCGGGCGAGCCGTCGGGCTTGTTGCGGAGGGGTAGTTCGCCGGTCTGGACGACGGTGCCGAAGGCAGCCGGGGTGTAGAAGGCCGGAATGCCCTTACCGCCGGCGGCGCAGCGTTCGGCGAGGGTGCCCTGGGGAGTCAGCTCGAGCTCGACCTCGCCGGTCAGGTACATCTTCTCGAAGGTCTTATTCTCGCCAATGTAGCTGGCAACCATCTTCTTGATCTGTTTGGTCTTCAGTAGTTGGCCGAGGCCGGAGGTGTCTGTGCCGGCGTTGTTGGAGACGGCAGTGATGCCGGTGATCTCGGGCTTCTTCAGAACCTCGTTAATCAGGGTGTCCGGGACACCACAGAGACCAAAACCGCCGCAGAGAAGCGTCGAGTTAGGCTTCATGTCCTTGAGAGCCTCGGCGGCCGAAGGATAGACCTTGTTGATCTCTGGCCTCCGCGCTGTCGCGGAGAATGCGCGGGCGAGAATGGCAGTATGCTACTCATAGAAGAAGGGTCAATCAAGCTGCCGAGTGCGGCGTCCGGGTCTATGGACTCCTGATCTCAATTAGACATACGTTAGAGCCATGCCGGGCGTAGGCACGCAACGAGCGCGCACACAGAGCTGCTGAAGGCATCGTGGGCAGTGTGTGGAGGAAAGTGTGGTAGGCCCGGCCGCAGTTGGGAGTAATGTAAGATTCGGAAATGGAGGCGCCGGTTGAAGTTCAGAGAATGGTGACCGAGAACCTAACAACCAAGTGGAGGGTCAAAGACTGGAGAGAGAAAGGTAAGGGCAGAGAAAGTCGGGGGAGAGGATGGGCCATCCTTAACGAGGGATTGTGAAGGGGGCCGGGTCAATTTATTGCGTCCGGTACGTGACCTTGGACCCTTTGGCTTCCAAGGCCGTGGGTTTCCGTCTCCTTGCGCCGTGGGTGATTCGGATAGCGTCTTGGGTGTATGCTGCTCCGCCTTTTCGGGATTGAGCTCGGCAAGAAGGAGGGCAAGCTTGGACCTGGGGACGTTGCCAGGGTGTCTCACGCTCAGAAGTGCCCGCCCATCCCTGCCCACCTGGGTAGCTGGGTAGTGTACCTTCTTGGTGCAGCTTGGAGCTGTAACAGCACTGACAGTGACAATAGGTACGGAGTACCTCCCCCCCTCCCAAGTTCCGCGACTCGGAAAGTGGCGGGGCTAAATGTTTTGGCGCCCGCGCCCTGTGCTCTGCAGTCGAGGACGCCAAAATGGGGAAAGTCTCAACTCCAGCTTCTCCGTCCGAACCCCGCAAAAGCCACCTTTGCAATGACAGCAAACGTCTTTCGGAGAGTGATGAAGCTTCATTGTTGCCGGGCTGGGTTTCGCAACTTGCAACATGGTTATTATTCAACTGTAGGTGTATACCAACACCGTGCAGCTAGCTGGGTAGGTATAATTCGTGGGCATGTAGGTTATAAGGGGGCCGGCTCGGATAGCGGTGCCTTTTGCCGAAGTGTGTGCCGAAGCGGAGTCAAGCCGCCATGAAATCTTCCATATCAAGACTCGGCAGCAATTGTGCCTACTCCATTGCGATACCGGTGAATTTCATGCTGGGGGCGCATCATGGCGGGTTTTGGAGTTCCATCATCCCCTGCGCTCGTTACCTACCATGCATGACACTTGGCCTTTCGTCCTACATAGTACGTGGCCCGGCGCCCAAGTTCTAGAACGGACAGTTGCCGTGGGTGTCTTCCCCTGGTTCGTCATTGTCCCTAGGGAACTCCAATGGAACTCGACGTTTAAGAGAGAGTATCGTGGGGAAAAAGGTACAGGGGACGTGTTAGGTCATTGAAACGCAAGCGCTCCACTAAACAGAGAGACAAGACAACAACAACATGTGTCTTTGAATATTTATCCAACCCTGAGGCTGGGTGCAGCATCCGCAATGTGTTGCTTGTCTGGGTTGGTTCCCTACCCAGGTACCTACCCAGCTACATACTAGGTACCTTACGTATGCGTCTCTGGGGCATGTTAACATAAAAGCGGGTCTACAACTGGCTTCAAGTCTTATCGGGCGGTCGGCCAGGGATAAGTTTTCTCCCAGCGGCTTATCTTATCGGCTTGCAGGATGCCCCACGCTTCAAAAAATTTCCCTTGATCGCGGGTGGTTCTGGGTGTAGACGGAATTCGTAGTCGCCGCCGTATTCGTAGTGTAATTGTGTTCTTGAACCATTGCACTTGTCGGCCACGAACCAAACGGCCCCCTTGCGCGACAAATTCTTGGGCTGATTCGTCAAGACGATAAAATGGAGCAGAGCCCCAAGCGACGCAAAGTCTCTCACCAGGGCGACTCCGGGATCACAGCCAATATTGCGACTGCGAGTCCATTCGTCTTGCAGACGGACGAGCTTCTGAAGGAGGTTAAGGTTGACTATGCCAAAGCCTTGGATGGCGCCGACACACTGCTCCATAAGATCAGGAACTTGATTGAAGGGATTGAGTCTCACGGCCCGATTCCGGTTCGTTGAACCCACCGTACAGGTTCACTGGACATGTGGTTGCTAACCAGACTTCCAGATCGCCGAAGCCACGCGCAAGTTCCAAAAGACTCACCGCATAAAGATTCCTTACCCGGAACCGAAGCCTGTCGAAGATGCGCCGTATAAGCTGTCCTACGAAAAGCCCGCGACTTATAACGTCGTTGGAAGTTACGTCTCGAGAACCATGGTCCAGGCTCAGGCCAACAAGGGCGTTGATATGATTGTGCAGATGCCCGCCTCGCTATTCCAAGAGAAGGACCACCAAAACATGCGCTACTTTTACCGGAGAGCGTACTACATTGCCAATATCGCAGCGAACTTGCGTAAGGAGCTCGGAGGATCGGCTGGCTTGGAATTCGAGTACCTGAACGGAAACGCCCTCCTGCCTGTCCTTTCAGTCAGGCCTGTGACAACATCCGAGGACCTAGGCGACGAGAGCGATGAAAAAAAGCAACCCAATGCGGACTATGTCATTCGGGTTATTCCTTGCGCACCCGAGGGGGTCTTTCCCAAGACAAAGCTGAACCCATCGTTTAACAGCAACAGAAGTGGACAGACCGATGCCAAGGATTCCAGTGATGCAACACCGTTCTACAATTCAACGATCAAGGCCGAAGACACATTCGTCACGTATCTTCGTGTTCTGACCCGGGCCAAGTCAGATTGCAAAGCTTTTGCGGACGCTTGCATTCTCGGAAGGATCTGGCTTCAACAACGGGGCCTTGGTAGTTCGCTATCCAAGGGTGGTTTTGGTCACTTTGAGTGGGCCATCATGATGGCACTGCTCTTACAGACGGGTGGACGAAACGGACAGCCAGCGCTTTCTTCGGCTTTGAGCAGCACGGAGCTGTTCAAGGCTACTGTCCAGTTCCTCGCCTCTACCGAGTTCTCCAAGAAGCCCTTCGTATTCGGGACCTACAAACACGGCGCCGAGGTCATCCGCGAGAACGGACCCGTCATGTTTGATCCTGACCGCGAAGTCAACATCTTATACAAGATGAGCCCCTGGTCCGCGAGTCTCCTTCACTTCCATGCCTGCACGACCATGGAGGTGCTCAGTGACACCCTGGCAAACCAATTTGAGCCGACATTCATCACTAAAGCCGACATGCCGCTGCAGCTATACGATGCCATTTTTGAGATCCAAAACGTCGATACCAACTCGAAGAGCAACAGCCCTGACCGCCGGGGAGCTGTCTGGGACCTCAGTTTCAAGGCAAATGCGGTTCTCAAGAAGGCGCTGAAGGAAAGATCCCAGCTGATTCACTTCTCGAGCCAAGATCCAACGCCCTGGCCAATCACCGGCAACCAGCCCCGGTGCCTTTCCAACATTCAAGTTGGTATTGTCTTCGAACCCGCCAACATGGGACGGTTGATGGAATACGGCCCATCAGCCGAGCTGGAAAAGGAGGCGGCGAAGTTCCGTAAATTCTGGGGCGACAAGGCTGAGCTGAGACGGTTCCAGGATGGCAGCATTCTCGAGTGTGTGCCTTGGACAAACAAGACCGCGGCGGGTATTTGCGAGGAGATTGTTCGCTACATCCTCCAGCGTCACCTGAGTCTCGGCACTGGTGACCTGCGCTTTCACGACGCCGAACTCCCCTCGTCTTTGGACATTTCGTCCCTGGACAAGGAAGCCTTCGAGGCGGCGAGAAAGGCTTTCGGGACCCTGGAACAAGATATCCGCGGCCTGGAAGACATACCGTTGTCAATCAGGCAGATCTCTCCCGTGGTTCCCGAGCTCCGATTCGCCTCGGTTAAGCCACCATTCACGCTCTCCCAGAAGACCAGTCCCCCACCTATGGATGTGAACCTTTACTTTGAGGTCTCCAGCAAGTGGCCAGAAAACCTTGTTGCCATCCAGGAAACCAAGATTGAGTTCCTCCTGGACATTGACCGCAGGTTACGAGCCGTCAACGACAGCATCACGACGAGTCTGGGCCGCGACAATGCGGCGCGCGACATTGACAACCTGGCTTACCTGGACATCATTTATGAGACCGGGGCCGCGTTCCGTCTGCGTATCTACGCCGAACTCGAGGAGACGCTCCTGGACCGCCAGGCCAAGAACAAGACACTCAGCCCCCAGGTTAGAGCCGAGGCCGAGGAGTCCCTCTTCGACCTGCACTGGCGCTATAAACACCTGCCTCTGCACACGCAGACAATCACAACCTACTGTACACGCTTCACGACCCTCTCTACGACAATCCGTCTCGTCAAGCACTGGTTCAACGCGCACAAGCTCGCAGGCCATGTCACCGAAGAGCTCATCGAGCTGCTTGTCCTCCATGTCTTCCTCAACCCACACCCTTGGAAAGTACCGTCAAGCCCCATGTCGGGTTTCCTTCGTACAATCCTCTTCCTCTCCCGCTGGGACTGGCGTGACGAGGCCCTCGTCGTCGACTCTTCGGACGACATGACGGCCGAAGACCGCGCGATCGTCTCGCACCACCTCGAGGCCTGGCGTGCGCGCGACCCCAGTATGAACCACGCCGTTCTCTTCGTCGCCACGCCCCACGACCACCTCGGCCTGGCCTATACCCGCCACGGCCCCTCCAAGCTTCTTGCAACGCGTATGACGCGCCTCGCAAAAGCTGCGAGCAGGCTCGTGAAGGAGCGAGGCATCAACCTCGACGTCGCCGAGCTCTTCCGCCCCTCCCTCGCCGACTATGACATCCTCCTCCATCTGTCCTCCTCAGCCCTGAAGCGCGTCGTCCGCGACACTGCCTCCGAGGCCGGCACGCGTCATTCGCTCTTCAAGAACCTTGATGAGCGTACCGGCAAAGTGCCACTGCCCCTCTCCAGGCACCCAGCGACGGTGTTGTTGCGCGAGCTCGAGGCCGCGTACGAGGATACCCTCATCTTCTTTCACGGCGCACCGGACGATGTTGTCATTGGCGCCATCTGGCAGCCTAAGCTGCGCAGCGGGCAGAAATTTCGTGTCGGTCTGCCGTACAACTTCCGACAGGTCGAGGACGCCGGCGATGAGGAGGGAGACCCTGTCGAGGTGAACAAGCCGGCTATCCTGCTGGAGATCGCGAGGGTCGGTGGTGACCTGATCAAGCGGATCGAGCTCACCGAGTAAGACAAACGGAGAGAGCTGGGAGTAAGACGCAGCTGGAACTTATGCATCATAGCGGACTTGGGAAAAGTTTAGGGTCGCAAAACTATGGTTATCTCGGAATCACAATGTAAAGCACAAGCTCTCGGTTCGTTCTGGACTTTCGTGCATAATGTCAAAAGGAACCCCCATGTACTAAAAGAAATTTGTCTTCTGTTATGCTGATTATAGCCCTATTCAACCCTTGATTCCCCAGAATAAAACGCCGTTGCCATGATATAGATGCCTACGCACACCAACAACAGCATTCTACACAAACATTGCCTCTCTCGTCATCATGCAGCAAGCCCAAGTGTATTCACCTTTGAAATAAATAAAAGAGCCCCCAGTTCATTTTGCTCATGTTAATACTGCAGCAGCTTCTGACCCTTACCAGTGTCGGCGACCTGCTGGGTGGAGAAGGCGCAGAACTTGTCTTTGATGGCTACCACCTCGTACGTGCCCTCTTGGCTCGCGCGAATGATTTTGCTGCTCTCGTACGAGACGTCGTGCCGCGTTTCGAGAACCACGCTTTTTTGGCCCTTGCGAGCATTGGAGCTGCGTGTGTAGGTGAACTCGAACGGCGGAGTGCCCCAGAACTCGAAGAGGATCTCAACCTCATTGCCTTCGTGTATGTCCACACGAGTCTGTCGACCCCTGCTGATCTTGACGGCGGGAAGAGGGTGAATTGTCTTAGTAATATCGACCGAGGCGCGACACTCTGAGGCCTTGTCGGAGATGGATGTAATGGTGAATTCGCCAGGGGACTCGGCGATGCGGCGGAAATTGGTTGTGCCAGACTTGGCCTTGCGTTGCTGGCCTTGGAAATCATACCAGATCTCAAAGGGAGGTGTGCCGGAGAGGGTGTACGCAATACGCTCGCCAACACAGTAGTCCCCTCTGCTCTCCAGCGGGTAAATAGCCGGGGCATCGTGGAGGTGCACTTGTACAGACGGTGCACCAATCTCGTACTTCTTTTGACATCCGCGCGCATCTCTCACTTCACGGATGCGAACATGCTGGATTCCAAGACGCAGATGCTGCCTTGGAATATGGATGCCGTATGAGTTGGTCTGGATTGACGGTATTCTGTACGTCTCAGGGACAGTGCCGCTGTGATGTTTGATCTCAATTTCGACGTAGAATGGAGCGATACCGTTGAGCGTGATGGGAATCGTGTCTTCCTTGTCCTGCTCCGTCTTGCAGTACTTGAACGACTGCCCAGGCTTAACGAAGGCAGCAGATGGCTTGGCGTTGACACGCTGAGCCACAGTCAGAGAACGAGAATTCGTCGCGCTGTCGTAGAGATTATCTGCCAAGTCAGAGAATTGGTAGGTGTAGTCTCCGGGCTTCGAAGTATCCATCGGAATAGTCGCTTTGTTGAGTGACGTGTCGAGCTCCTTTTTGCTGATACTGCTGCTAGAGGCATGACCCTTGGAGCCAGACCCAGTAAAGGGGCTGTACTTGACACTGTAATCGACATGGAAGGGAGCAGAGCCTACTTTTGTTAGCAAATGATTCCGATAAGGGGATGGATAGGCTCACCCTTGAGGCTGACCTCAAACGTGTCGATGTCGCCTTCGCAAATATCACGTTTGACAAATTCCTTGCCCTTCGTGACAACCGTATCGGACTGTACCAGGGAAATCTCCGGCCGAGGATACCAATCGATTTCGAACTTGGACGCCTGAGGATCCACGACTCCGGGACATTGTTTGTCTTGGACGTCGACAATCTCGTACAGGCCACGTGCTTTGACGGGAATGACGTCGTTGTTGTTCTTCAATTTTCGTTGGTGAACAACATCGCCTTCATCGACATTGCGGTACGAAACAGTCCAAGGACCATCTCCTTGAAGACGCAGAGGCAGCTTGACTTCGGCGTGTTCGATCGTTTTGAAGCTTCGCTTATTCTCAAGCAATCCGAATGCGGCACGTGGCCGCTGGCGCCTGACAGAGATCTTCAGCTCATCCTTGAGGAATGTGCGACACCCCGATTTGTCTTGGACGCTATTGAGAGCAAGTGTATACTCTCCTCCCTTGGCAAGGGGCTTGGTCTTGATCTTGTATGTCGAGCCTTGAATGTCGGTGACGCGCTCAGCCTTGCGTTTGCCATCGTGTACTAGCTCCCATTCGAGCGAAAAAGGAGCATCGCCAAGAAGAAGTATATCAACTTCGACTGGTTCGTCCAGACATGCGCTCTTGGACCCGGTACTGTGCTGGATAACAGCTGAGGCTGCCGGCTTGACATCTGTTTCGAGTGTTATATCAGGGCTCAAACGCTGACCTGTGTATATCGCATCGTCGATGGACTTGAAAATGTACTTGTGATGCCCGGCTGCCGTGGGCCTGAGTTCAACTTGCTGTCTGAGACCCTTAACTTGGACCGACTCATGCCTGGTCCTAAGTTTTTCGTCAACGACATCATACCGTACCACGAATGGCGGTGTTCCAATCAGGTCCAAGTCCACACGGAGTCCCACAGAGTTGCCTGCACACTTGTCCGGTATCTCCTCAGAGCGAATCGACAACTGCGGCTCCAGAGGGTTGAGCAAAAGGCATGAGGATGGCTCCTGTACTTCTCCTTCACATAAGCCACTTGAAATTGATTTGAGGGTATATAACCCAGGCTCCGAAACAAGAGGTTGATCATGCGAGTTGGCCGCGGCATAGGAAACCACAGAAACCTTGTCGCCGTGGTCTCCGCTATTGGTCAACGAGTCGATAGGCGAAAAATCCCACGTCAAGTGATGAGAGGTATCTGGAGCGTTACCATCGATCGAGAAGCGAACAGGCAAACGAGCCTCTCGTCTTTTGGCAACTTTGATTGGGTTGCGCAGATCGCAGCCTTCCAGCTTAACCTTGGGCCGCTCCTTTACCTTGAAAGTGCGGGCCAGGTCCTTGGGTCGGGTACGGGCTTCAGTCTCCTCCGCAGAAGGTGCATACTTCCGAACATTGCCAAACCCGTCAGTAACCTCGTCCACGGCATACTGCCATAGACCCGGCTCATCCAGGGTCTCGTTCAGTCGTACTGCCACGGTTTGTGGTTTAACCCAAGAAGTATCCTCGTCGCCAGCAGGAGTCAAAGAGGAAGCAGGCGAACCTAATAAGGGCGACGTGTAATCCTCAGGCTGTAGGCTCTGGAAATGAAAACTCTTGTCCTTGTCTTTCACTGTTCGGCTGTAGACAATCTTCAACGGTGGGGTTCCAGTGACATCGACAAGCAAATCGGACAAGTCCCTGATGCAGCGATCCTCGTTGTCGGGAGTTCGGAATTTGGCCTTGGGACAGGGCACAACATAGGTATCTCGGGTCGCGCGCTGGACCTCAAGCTTATACTCATCCAGAACCTTGCCGAGACGGTAAACACCGGTCTTCTTGACCGGGTATTCGATGATATGGGCTGCTGGGTTGGACTCTGCCCTTTGGTCCTTGATCTGCTTCGCAATTTTCCTAACCTCGCGACTAGACAGTTTGATGGTTTCTTCTTGGTCCGTATAGAGATCAATGCGAGTGAGTTCCATTTCTGCGGGCACCGTTGAGTTGAATTGGATAGGCAGCCGGACAACCTCTCGACCATCGCCGATGCAGAAGGGGGTCTGCTCGAAATTCAGAACCGCGGAGCTAATCGGCCATATTAGCAATGCACGTTACATAGTCGGACGTGAATCGAGACCCACCCCTCTGGCAAAATATTGATTATCTGTCTTCCCATGATCAAGGAGTGGTTATGCAAAATGCTCGAGACCTTGACAGTGTGCTCTGAAACGGCAACCTCGCGGTCGTAGAAGACCTTGAAAAAGCCAACGAGCCATGGCTGAAGTGGAAGCTGCTTAACGGGTTAGTCCTGCTCGTATTCTGGCCCCGAGAGCCCGTTTCCTCCTACGCACCGGAATGTTGAACATCAACATAAAGTTGAAGAAGGCGTGGAAGAGAAAAATGGCTGTGACGACGGGTTGCGACATCTCTAGCCATGGTATCCTCATCTCTGGGAGGCCAAACAAGAATCCAAAATCAATGAAGACCCATTTGAGAAAGAGCCAAGCCGACGTGTCGTTATCTTCCACCAGCTTGATCCAGTCGTAGAACCTCCATGCCAACAGGGCAACATAAACGGCGAAGGCGTAAAAGCGCTGTTGGGGTGCATCGAGAATTGTCAACGGAATGACTGGCTCGGTCGCAGGACCGCCTTGGGATAGGTTTTCGGGAGCCAGAGGCAGCGCGGCAGATCGGCTGCTCTTCTGTGAGGAGACGGAGGAGTTTGGGTCGGGGTCTTGTCGTCGGGATCTGCCCGGTGCTGCGGTCGCTGGTGTTTGTGGAAAACCACCAGTCCGCTGTCTCGGAGTTGCGCTCATCGCATGCCGTTCTTAGACTCGCCTCATAAGAATCGCAGTCTGCAAAGGTCGCCGTCAGGTAGCAGAAGTCTTCGGGTGGTGTGTGAGGAGAGGCCGAGGGGCATCAAAGCTTGCCCGGCGTTGCAAGCTATTGTTGACGTCGCGAAAAGAAATTACAGGCAGGAATACAAGTCTTTCAAAATTTCCAGCGAGTGCTCGTCACGTCTAAACGCGCCTGGCAACAACATCCACCCGCCTTGTTCTGAAGACTATGATTGGCATAGCGGCCGTATAGTGGGCCCGATCCGGAATACTAACAGGGCCAGAGCTTTGCGGCAACTGTCAACCACGTTCGCTGTCCACGACAGTTTCGATAGCCTGTGCGAATCGCAGCACACACGCCCGCCCACTCAGTTATTGTTGTTACCTCATATTTGGTTGACGTCGTTGGAGCTAATAAGAGCGGGCTCATCCCAGCCGGGAGCTGTTGGAAAGGCACCACCGTTTCCAAAGCTTATCTTGACACGGCTTGCGGCAATGCAATCAACTGCATTGAACGTAGCCCAGGCGCCACTCGTGATCTCCGCTAAAGGCTCTGGATCACCATATGTAAAAGGTGCAGTAACTGAACCATCATCAGCAATTGTTGAATTATCCTTACCTTAGGTATCAACCCAGGATCCGAAGCTGATCTGAACTACAGCAGGTATGTATCTATTGCAAGTTACACCCAGTCCATCAACGTCAGGTGGCACAGGCCGCCCTTTGTATGTTTTCCAGATTATCATACACTACCATCTCGCACCGTCTCTCACAATGGTAACGATAAGTCAATCAATGGCTATGCCCAATGTTCCGTCTTCTTTGTGGTTCTGTCTCTTCCCTTGATGAAGCACCTTGTCCACGAGCCCTCAACTACCTTTCCCACATCAAACGTCAAATCCACCTGCACCTCATAAACCAACATAAACCAACCCACCTTCAACAAAAGTCCGATATGACTCCTCTATGAGAAGTTTTATTCAGATCACCACGCCTTCATTTTCCTTCCTCGGACTTTTACGAAGTTCTTCATCCTCACTACTGCCGCAATTCTCCCGCATACAGTCCCTTCCCCTTCCATGTCGTTTGCGAACCATTTGAATTTACACCGAATACTTCCTGCTTGCGTGCTGAGAAGTCCTCAAGAGAGCAACTGGGCCAAAGTTATTCCAGACCAAATGACATCTTCAAGGCCTCCGCGCCCCGAGTTGGAACGAAGGCAACTACGAAGCCGCTCGGCGCGGACAGGCACAGTTGCGGCAGGCATCGAATTACAACCGATATCTGACGAAAGTCCAACCGCAGGCAACGACCGCAACACATGCACTATTGACAAGAGCCCAGAAGAGGTCGATGCAACTGCACGCCGGTCCGTTCCCCAGGCAAGAGGCTGTCGTTCCCAGAAGAGGAAGGAGTCCCCCTCGGAAGCAAACGGTGAGGCTACAATGGGAGACTCGAGACGGAATCCTAAGCGGAAGGCGACCGAAACCGCTGCCGCCACAACCACTGCTGCCGCTTGTCAGGGGGCCAGGGATTATCAGATGCTTCTCCACGAAGCTTTGGCGCCTATAACCAAGGACGAACTTCAGGAGTGGGAAGGCTGGTGTGAGGTGGAATCCGAACCGGTCAGTCCTCCAGACAGCCAACTTGCCACACGTGTCTAACTTCGCTTTCAGGCCTTCTTCAATGCGATGCTCCGAGAACTTGGTGTCAAGGATGTGAAGGTTCAAGAAGTCTTTTCAGTCGACGAAAACTACGTTGCGACCCTTCCGCAGCCAATCTACGGTTTCATTTTTCTCTACCAATACTTTTGCGAGAATTACGAGGACGATGAAGTTGTTGACAGCAGAGATCTCTGGTTCGCGAACCAGGTCTGTTCCTGTGATGTCTCTCCCTCAGCTACACCAAACACTAACATCCACACAGACTACAGATAATGCTTGCGCAACCGTCGCCATGACGAACATTCTCATGAACTGCAAGGGCGTGGATCTCGGCACGAATCTACAAGAGTTTAAGGATTCCACGAGCAACGTTAGCACTCTACTCCGCGGCCACGCTTTGGCCTCAAATGTATTCATCCGTTCTGTCCACAATTCTTTCACTCGAAGAATGGACCATTTGAATGCGGATCTCTTTCTTGAGACTGAAGCCGCCGATTCCAAGAAACTGAGTCGTAGAGGACCTGCCAAGAAGACCAAGAAAACCAAGAAGCAGAAGATGGACTCGGAGTCCGGCTATCACTTCATCGCCTATATCCCAGCTAATGGCTCGGTATGGGAATTGGATGGCCTTAAGACAAGACCTGTCTGTTTGGGGTCTCTCGAGAACGACGTTCACTGGGCGAATATCGTCTGCCCCGAGATTCAAGCACGTATGCGCCAGTTTGAAGAGAATGCCCTATCGTTCAACCTGCTTGCGCTGTGCAAGAGCCCTCTAACAATCATATCTGAAAATATCGTGCGTACAATCCACGCATTTGAGCTCCTCAACAGCCGCACAAACCGTCTCAGTGGCTGGCAAAGTCTTGTGGCCGGCAATGAGCAACCACTCAAAGGCGACGAGACAGAGCGCCTCTCAGGCTTCGGTATTGACAGTTCAGACCTGGTAAAAACCGATGTTGATCCTGCATTCAAGAAGAAGGTTACCAATCCGTCCATGGAAGCTATGGAGCTCTTTGAACTCTACAGTGATCTAGTGACACAGCAGAAATCCTTGATGGGAGAATACAACACGGAGATCGCCTTTATGAAAGAGGACGATGATCGCGTACAGGGACGCCAGAAAGACCACTCTCCTGCAATCAATCGATGGGTGCAAAAGCTGGCAGAGCACGGTGTTCTTGCTGATTGGGCTACGGATTCGTAAAGGGGCTCGGCGGATGAGAGGGCGGGTGCAAACCCGCACAAAGCAGCGTTCTACGAAGAACCGACGCAAAACTTTGCAATGCCTGGGCGTTTGGGTTCGGGAAAGCACGTGGTTTAGCATCAGTGAAAAGCAAGTCCGCTTTGCGGCACTAGCTTTTGCAGCCGGCCATTGGGGTATAGTATTGACGAGATGAGAGGGAAGCATGCGGTTGCGCGAGTTTAGAATCTTTATTACAGCCTTTTTCAGGCCTCAATCGACCCGCCAATGACACCGAGGTCTGTAATCATCCTGGCGCGTATACCAACTCATTGTTTAGTGGGATAAAAGAGCAGCTTTCCTTGTCAAATCGTTTGAAGAAGAGCCCTGTGTCCGAGAACATCGCCGCTTCTGCTTCCTCGGCATTTCGCACAAGCTCCAAGCTCGAGGCTTTAACAAGAGAGAAAGTCCCTTGCATGTTTGGAGGTGTTCTAGTAAGACGTCAGTATTGCATTGGTGGTTGTCATGCGATCACCAGCAACTCACAATAGCCTGTAGTATAAAGCTGATCCCTGAGGAGGCACCTCTCCATTGATAACAACCCCGACAAAGCCGTATCTTCTGTGACGCACAACATTCCCAGTTTTAAACTCCATGCTTGCCTGCGGCTCACGGAGCACGGGTTCCTGCTCATCCGCTCGGCGGATGAGGCGAAGTATGTACTCGGGGTTCGGGGCGGCAAGAAATATGTCACCGTGCGGTTGAGGTCGAGCGACGTAAATCTTCTCCACCAGCCAGGCGTCGTCGAACCGAAGCGAGTTGAACCGAAGAGCGAAATGTGACGTGACGTCCACAAACGCTGCCGGGTCCAGGAGCGTAGTAGCCCAGGCTGCGGCGTAGACAGACAGCTCTAAGTTCTGGAGAGCAGTTCCGGTTCCGAGGCCGGCCAAAGTCTCGACCGAGACGTCCTGAGATGTCAAGAAGAGATTTGTATGCCTGATATTGTGCGCCAGTCGTCCGATCATGGTCGAGACTGAAGCCGGCGCCATTGTATCAACATCCAGACTATGCCAACCGACTTGGGCGACGAAATGCCTAAGCGTCTCTTTGCTAAACTCGATATCGCCCCCGTATGGATCTAGATACATCCTCTCGATGGGCCGCGAGGGGTCTGTAACTCTGGAGCCGTCCAGTGTTATTTCCCGAGTCGCAAAGACCATCACAAGGACGTGTCCAGGAAGCGCGCAGCAATGTGCATTCAACCCTAACCTCTCACCGATGCAGCAGAAAATGGCGGCTGAGACCATAGGGAGCGACTGATGAGCCTCATCACGGAGCGCGTGGCCTATGAGACAATTTCGGAGGTTACGATAGTTGGTTTCTGGGTCGATCATGCCGGTCAGGTTGTTGGATCTAAGCCAACGGTTCAAAGCCAGGGATTGTTCCCGAACACAGAGGCTGTCGAAATCCGAATGGCTGTTCCGAAACTCGACAGCTAGACAGTCCAAAACTCTCGAGACCTGATGTAACATTAGTCAAGAACAACTTGATGAGCTTGGGATGTCGTACATCATTCACGTCGCCAACATCGTTTTGGATAACGAACATGTCAAAGGCAGCAAGTGCGCGCTCCAACCTTCCCGGCACAACTTTCGGGACTTGGTCAGGCCTCGTCGCCTCGAGTGCCTCCTCTTTACGAAGGTCATCCCAGATTCGGACAGCAGCACCTCGACGGATGCTCGCTAGAATGGCGTCGCTGAAATATCTGAGTGGTGTCGGTTAGCCAAAGACCAGGGAACATGGGGAACCGGAGTTTCTAACCTCCTAGCCAAGACGTCATCAGCAGTGTCTGGAGTTTGTGTTTGGGTCAAGAGAAAGTCCTTGGCGTCGTCACCGAGTAAACAGATTTCCTCAAACTTCTTCACGCGACCGTGCTTAGTAGCCAAGATCCCACTGAATAGGCTGGAAACCTTGACGTTCCTTCTTTTGCGGAAGAGAAACAACTTTTTCCAAGGGACACTTGACGCAGGCTCCTCCAACTTCTCACTGAAGTTGTGGCCGGGGTCCCAGAACCTAAAGGCGTTCAAACAGTAATACCGCCATAACAACGGCTCTTGAGCAATCTGACCCAGTCGTCTAGAGAGGAGATGCACTGCGAGCAGGTTGTCTTCTGGCGAGATGTAGTGTAATATTTGGTGAATGATTTCCTCTGGGATCTGTTCGAGCGACAGCATGGCGGCGAACACCTCCTGCGCACACCAACCATCAAGGTACCGAAACGATAATGAGTTGTGGTCGCAAAAGCAATATGTCTGGCAGTGTCGCAAAAGGGCTTGTATTGATATTGAATGCAAAAAGTTCGAAGGCCGATTGTTTTTGTAGATAGAAACGTAATAGTCTTTTTGTCACTTAGGACCAGGTATTGTGGGCATGCTTCTGTAGAAGGACGAAGCAAAGTGACGACGTTACGCTTGCGGCGTAAAGTGGTTGCATCACAAATCGAAGCTCTTTGCCCCTTGGGGTGTCTCAAGCCGTCAGCGGCCAAATCCATGCCACGCCCACCGACGCTTTGTTACCAAAAAGTGGAAATTCGGCCAGAGATTCTTAAACTGCGGGGACATTAACATTCTGGCCGATGTGATTGGGCAATGGTTTAGACCTATCTCATTGGTCGAAAATTACGGCTTCTTCCTTCTCTCATCCCCCACCTCGCTAGTCCCAAAGAGGATTCCGAGTAAACAACGCGGTCTGGGATGTGACCGCGCACCCTTGGTCCCTTGCTTTCCCTACCTATGTTCTGTCCGTTATCAACACTGCGATTGACCAGGCTCTGAGCTATCGCGACCACAAAACAACTTATAGCCGCGCAGACCTCACGCGCTTTGCTTTCTTGCGCCGCATCCCACCAGCGCCTGCCATTCCTATATACGAATAACAGACCACTGTCATGATCACAATCACGAGACCGCAATCCTAATTCGCGTACCGAACTCTACCCCCTCTATTATTCGAACGCGGTCGAAATGGTGGCACCGGGCATCGACGGCCTCGACACGCCGCGCACAAACATTGGCGATGCGACATATCTCAGCAGACAGCCCGACTTCGACATTTCACAAGAGGCCTCGTTTCAGTCTCCTCCAGCGAAGGAGAACAACGTACTCCATCAACTGCGCAATGGACGCTCTGGGGGCATCAACCTTCGAACCCCGCGCGGTCGCGGACCCTTTGCAGACCGGAAAAACCTGCCCGCCGGCCTCGGGGGAGCAGAGTTCACACCAATGCTCAAGTCGGCGACGCGAAACAGCATCCGCCGTAGATCTGGCAAAGAGAATGGCGCCGTACCGAACACGCCCGCACTTGGCAGGCTCGACGAGGATATGACACCAATTCCCAACATCGACACCTCCATGTACCAGTCTCGCTCGTTCGTGGATCGTACACCCCTTCCAGAAGCAGACAGCACGAGTACTGCCACCACACCACTTGTTGTGCTACCGCGACGCGACGGAAAGGGACCTCTCCAGGACGGGAATCAACTGTCGCTTCGGGAGCAGGAAAGTGTGATCGATAAAATCGAGAAGGAAAATTTTGGCCTCAAGTTGAAGATTCACTTCCTCGAAGAAGCTCTCCGGAAGGCTGGGCCTGGCTTTAGCGAGGCGGCATTGAAAGAGAACACTGAGCTAAAGGTCGATAAAGTTACCATGCAGAGGGAACTTCACAAGTACAAGAAGCACCTTACATCGGCGGAAAAGGATCTCGAAAGCTACCGACAACAAATGATGGACCTGCAAGAAAAAGCCAAGCGGAAATATGCAGACCAGAAGCAGCTGGCAGAGATTGAGCGTTTGCAGCAAGCCCTGGAAGACAGAGAGGCCGACCTTGACGACATGCAGCGCCAGCTGAACCAGGGGCAACAAGATCAAGGCCAGGTGGAGAAGCTGCAAGACGAAATTGGTGATCTGGAAGCAGAACTTCGCGAAAAGGAGCGCTTGCTCGGTGATCACGAAGACGAAATCGACGACCTCAAAACGAAGCTGGAGGAAATGGAAGACCAGATGAAGGATACTCAGAGGCGGATGATTGAACTCGAACAGAACGCGCAGTCCAACGACGACTTGGAAGAGGCAAAAGATACCATCGACGGGTTGGAGACTAATGTCCGTCGCCTAGAGGATCAGGTCAACGACATGAAAGACAAACTCAACCAGGCAATCGCAGAAAAGGAGCAGGCCAAGGGCGACTTGGAGGAACTTCAAGACGAACTGGCGAACAAGTCCATGGTCACCAGAGGTCTTTCTCGGCAGAAGGAAGAAAAGCTTCTGCGGTTGCAGACTGAGCTGGAGGAGGCGGACTCTAAATTCGCCCACATTGAAAAGCAGCTCTCGGAAACCATGAAGGAGAATGAAAACCTCAAGACCGCTGCCAAGGAAAGTCTTCGCGAACGCGAAGCCGCCGATCGGGAACATCAGTCTCGGCTTGCCAGGATCGAATTGCAGCTTTCCGAAGTGACGAGAGAAAAGGAAAGGCTCGATAGCATCGCTGAAGATGGTCGTCAAGAGCAGGAATTCTCCAACCGAGAACGCCAGTCTCTGTTGGCTCAGGTAGAAGATCTCAAACATGAGTTGCAGTCTAGGCTGGATGAGAAGAACCTATTGCAGAGCCGCCACGAAGCACTGACAAGCGAGTCAGCCTCTCTTCAACGTGAGGTAGCACGTCTGCAGAAATCTGTCGATGAGTTGGAGGAAAGTCTTGCCCAAGAACGGGACCATGCAATGGAGATCGAAAGGGATGTCCGCGGTCAGTACAGAGATGAGATCGATAGGCTTAACGATGAGATCTCGGACTTGCAGGCCGAAATTCGCGAAAAGGACAACTTGTACGACAATGACAGTGAAAAATGGGAGACGGATCGCCACACCCTGGAGTCAGAACGCAAACGGGCGGAGGAAAAGGCGGCTGGACTGGAGAGGACCATCGAGAAGCTCCGCGAAGCAGAAGGAAACTTGACAACCAAGGAATCAAGACTGCAGGAAGCACTAGAGAGTGAAGCTCAGCGCCACAAGGATGAGCATGCTTCGCTCACCCGACAAATCGAGGACCTTCAGCAAAACCTTGAGTCTCGTCAGGCTACGCTCACTGGGCTCCGGGATGAACTCTCACAGGTTCAAGACGAACTCCGGCAGACTCAGCTGGACTACCAAGCGCAAACGGAGAAGGTCGAAGCGTTGGAGGATGAGGTGGAGGTCCTCCAAACGACTCTGGACGAGGAGTCCGAGCATTCTCGCGAGGAAGTGGAAGCTGCGAAAAGAGAATGTGAGACCCTAAAGCAACAACTGGACGAATTGCGTCGTGGACCGGTCTCCGTCTCACAAGAGAGCGCCAAGTCGAACCAAACCATCGACCGGCTTCGAGCACAACTTGACGAGGCGACATCGCTCGTATCCAAGCTCAACAAGGACAAAGACATGCTCCAGGACCAACTTCAGACGCAGATCTCAGAGTCTACTGTGCGGGTGAATAGAGTTTCTCGGGAGAAACAGTCGCTACAGGACCAACTTGCCAGCCTGAACCTCGAGATGCATTCTCTGCGCAGCTCATTAGCTGAAGCCAAAGCAGAGCGTGACGAGATCGAGAGCGCAATGAAGCGTATCCACCAAAACGGCGAAGAAACGCTTCGCATTGACCGCGAGCGATTAGACTTGAGGACGTCCAAGATGAAGCTCGACAACGAAGTACGTCGACTGAAGGACGAGAATGCCGCCCTGGTGGAGCAGATGCAGTCGGTTGAGAAGTCACTGGAGGACGAGATCGAGAAGGCCGCCGAAGAGGAAGATAGGCTCAACCAGGAGATTCGCCAGCTCCAGGCCAAGCTACGAGAGGTGTCTTCTACAGAAGGCCACGAATCAGTTGCCACCCGACGCACCATTCGTGAACTTGAGCGGCGCATCAAGGATTACGAGGACCAGCTAGCACTGACACAACAGCTTCCCACCAATGCCAGTGAAGGTAACAGCGAAATGTCCATCATCCGCCGCGATCTCTCTACGGCACGGCAGAAGGAGCGGGAATATCTTCAACGAGAGGCAGCCCACAAAGAGGTTGTGAAGGGTCTCAAGAAGCAAATCACGGAGCTGGAGCGGAAAGCTCACGATGCTGAGATGTCCCGACTGATCATGTCTCCTGCATCGTCCAGCCCTTCGGCCAGGAAGTCTGAAGTTTCCGAACTACGCCATCAACTGTCTTCGGCACAACAGTCAATGCACGAGCTCAAGACCAAGACTCGCGACGCTGAACGAAGAGCCTCGCAACTTGAGCGAGACTTCCAAACACAGCTCGATGATCTGGAAGATCAGAAACTTGCTCTTGAGCAGGCTCTGGAGGACGCTCAGCGAGATGCCGAGGAGGCTGCTGCACTACATGAGAAGGCTCTACGCCGGCTTCAGCTGAAGCTCGAAAGAGCAGAGCAAGACCGACAAATCGTGACCCACGGCCGTCACAACATCGACAACATGTCTTCTTCTGAACGAAGAGACTTCCAGGAGGTGCTTCGCAGGACACAAAACGAGGCAGACGCGCTCGAACACGACGTTATACAGCAGCAAGAAACCATCGACGCATTGATGGCCGCCGAAGGCTCCCTTCGCCGCAAATTGGACAGGGCACGCAGTGAGCGGGCAGCCTACCGTCTGACCGCAGAGAAGCTGCAAAAAGACATCAGAGACCTCAAGAGGCTCGCGGCGGCCGAGCAGAAGGACCCACAGGCGGTTCGCTTCGCTGACGAGAGGATGAGGGAGACGGACGAGGCGCTCGAGACAGTCATCCGCGCCGCCGAGAACGCAGATGCGAAGCACACCAAGGAACTCCGCGGCATGACGCTACAAATGGAGTGGATGCAGGCGCGGTGGAAGCGCGAGGTCAGCATGCGCGCCGACGCGGCGTACGCGAAGAAGTTCTTGCAGCTAGAGCTCAACATTGCCAACGCATGGTACGTATACATCCGCCTCTTCTGAAGCCACTGCAGCGACTCGTGAGACTGACCCTCAAAACAGCAACAAGGCACAGCTGCGCGAGCTTGAACAGATCCGCTGCGAGCTTCTCGGTAGCCGCAAAGCCCTGCCACCCCCGTCCTCGGCGCCGGCGAAGAAGCACGGTACCACGGCATCTGGCCGGCCGACGCTTAAGACGGTGGCGACGATGGCACGCTTCATCGCCAGGATGCGCATCTCGGCGCGTGAATGGGCCAAGCACGAGGCCACACGTCAGAAGCTAGCGAACTGCGTCGACGAGATGCGCAAGACCAAGAGACGGAAGCAGCTCAAAGTGGTGCCAGCGGACGACTTCGTTGCCTGATGGAGCAGCCGGCTTCTCGGTCTCTCCTAGAGGTCCGACCCAGACTGCTATAGGCATTTCACAAGAGCGACCGGCTGTAGATGTGGTGGTTCCGTCTGCAAAACGGTTTCCTTATTGGGCGGCGGCGCAACCGAGCTGAACATGCTGCCGCATGAAGTGGCGCCCGGCTACCCCTTATGGCTAGCTACATGTGCTTCCTTCTCCGCAAACACGACTATGCATCTGCATGAGTAACGATGCGGAACAAGAGTCTTTGATATGTGTTCCATGTTTTTGTCTGCATGTTGTAGCGGGCGGGAATGGGAATGGTACATCATTTGAAGGAGTCGCCACCAAATACTCACTCTTCTTTGGAGTTTACACCACTCGCTTTTGGGGAAGATTCAACAGGCTAGACCATGACCTGATGGGTAGGAGGGGACGGCAAGGGCGGGGGGTGGGCGATTCGAGGGATGGGGCGTCGTCGAATGATTGTTGTTGGCCTATCAAACATTGCTATACAGGTCCTCAGATGGGAGGGTTGGCTGGCGTCGGGAGAGAAAGGGAGAGACTGCAGCTTTCCTGATATTGTTGGTCGATTGTTTGCTTGGATAGGGCAAAGGGATACGGGGAGAACCGGGAGTTTGGTTCATTGCGGATTGTGGACTTGTCTGGGTTAATATCATAAAGCACGGCATGATGAATAGATTGCATAGGACATGAGCATCTGAACATAAGTGATTGTCATTCCACGTCGATCGCTGCCAGGGGTGAGATGCGCGAAGCTAGGTACTTGGGAAGAAGGCGCGCATCCAGACGTATCCTGCCCATAAGCAGGGCAATATTGGGCATGATATTTCTGTAATCGTCCAGATGCGGCATGGCTAAATTTCCCCTTGGAAATCCTTCTCTGGCTGAACTGTCCGAGGCAAGATACCGAACATGTCATTTTCTAATTGAACCAAATGGAGCAACAAAAAAGAGAAGGCAGGCAAGATGGACTCCGTAACCCAGACTATGGGCCTCCCACACGATGAGGGAAACCCCAAACCAACATTAGCATTTTCTCCTCCCCGCCAGCCCAACCGTTCGCTTTCCAGTAATGATATCCGTACCTTACCCAACTCTACCGAGACTTGATGCTAACATTGCGAGACCGAGACGTAGGTATGATGACATGTACAGGGCAGACCGCCCGTTGACGCACAGGGGTATGATTATATAATGAACAGGCGGTTGGTGTCTGCAAGATCAGCGACATGGAACAACGCAAGTGGCATTCCTAAGATGGCGACATACCCAAAGGGTGACTGCATGACAGCTGAGGCTTCTGCGTGTAGCGCGTTGCGAGTTCGTCTCGGATGTTGTTGAGAAGTTGCACGTAGCTCTGTTGGGGGTTCTTCTTCAGAGCTGTGATAAAGGCCCACGACATTGCGCCGGTGGCTTGAGCAGCGATTGTTGCATCGGCCCTGGCAGTTGGTGTTAGCGAATGCTGAGCGAGAATCTGCAACTTCATAAGGACGCTCGTTGGCAAGGGTTCAACACCCGCCCGGCCTCTCCACACTCGTGGTCTGGACAGTTCCAACGTGACTCGTCGCTCTAGAAACAATGCACGACCGTTGGTAGGTCGTACCTTGAGCTAGAGCGTTGGGGAAAGACATCGTTGGCCTGCCGTTGACAGACGCCGAATTTACAAGATGTAGGTGCCCCAGAATCTAGTTTAGGGCGCAAGGGAAACCAGACAGGATGCTGTTTTTCTTCCGCTTGTAAAAACGAGCCATCTCGCCAGGGAGGCAACAATTGAGTCCCAGCTCAATACAGTGAAGGACTTCCCTCATGGTATACTTGAAAAGAATGGGGTGTCATAAGAAAGAAAAGAAGGGGCTTTGCATACGAAGTTTGGTCGTCTTTGCTTCCAGACAACATGACTACGTCGGCGGGTGATGTCTTGGTAGCCATTGTGCGGTTGTATGCATCCTCGCCAGTGGTGGCCTTCTTGAAGAAGCCCATTATGTTGCTTGCAACCCCACCGAGATCGCCTTGGCTGTATGACGAAATAACGCCGAGAAGCCCTTGGCCGGCCTCCTTGGCAAGATTGGGTTCCTTGAGGATACCCTGAGTTGAATAAATGTAAGGCAGGTCGAGAGCAGTACCAGAATGGCAGGAGTCAAAAATAGCAGTGAGTCGCACACCAGCCTGCAAAGGTTTCACCATGATTCTATGCATTTCGTCGTCGGTTATATGGCCTGTTTGGCGGAAGTCCACAGGGTATATGACTTCGTCATACCCATCAGGCTCATCGCCGTCGAGGTCTTTTGTTTGCCCGCCATGGCCTGCGGGGGTCAGCTCCTGACAGTGGATGTCGCCGCTCCATTACGGCTTACTTACCTGAGTAGTGAAAGAAGAGAGAGTCATTGGGCCTGGCGTCTTTCACCAGCCAATGCATGGCTCTCAGAAGATTCTGTTTCGTAGGCTGGCTCATGGGATTTTGCTGGTCATCAGTGAGAATGACCATGTCTTCCCGTTTATACCCAAAACGGTCGACGAGATATGCCGACATATTCTTGACGTCGTTGATGCATCCGCGCAGTTGACCGCGCTGGCCAAAGTAATTGATCCCAATCAGCAGCGCTTTTCTCCGGCCTGTGCAGTTGGAGTACTGAAAGGTATATCCGCTGGGCGCGCCGTGCCCGAACTGCTGCGGCGCAGTTGGTGGCGGCGGAGGAGCACTGTGATTTCCGTGCATGTATGCGTTCGAATTCGCCGTCGGCACACCTGATGGAGGACTTTTCAGCAACCCATAGCTTCCCGCTTCCGCAGCTTGAGGGCCGGGTTTCTGAACTCACCTGGGCGGCTGTTGTAGTTGGGCTGTGGAGGATGCTGGTAGCCGCCGTATTGCGGTTGGGGGGGAGGCTAAAGACGAGGTTAGCTGAAAGTGGTAGAACAATGGCGATGGCCATCCGTACTTGGTTATAACCGTAGGGCTGGGGTGACGGTTGTTGGTAGCCGTATCCTGACCCTGCAGGAGGGTATCCGTTGTACCCTTGCTGCGGACTTCAAGGCCTCTATGTTAGCATCTGAGCGCGCAGGGCGGGGAAGGTTCGCGATCGTACGGGTGATAGCCACCAGAAGGCGCGTATTGTTGCTGCGGTGGGCCGCCTTGATATCCTCCATATTGACCTGGGTATCCTGACATCTTGTCGCGTCGATGAGACTGTACACAGACTCGATCTGGGGGGGTAGTGAGCGACCCAAGGTCGACACGACGTGGTCGTGAGGGGTTCTAGATCGATGGAATGGTCTGGGAAGATAGGGACGCCAATAGCAGGGGCGTTCGGGAGCTGGACTTGGGTGTTTATAGGTGGGCAAAGACGGCAGGCGTCTGATTGTCGCGAGATCTAGAGACAGTGAGGAGAAGCGAGGGATATAGAGTTGAGGTACAGGTGGGGGGGGGGGTGAGAAGGCGCGTGCTTGGGTTCCGAGGCTACCTAGTTCGGCAAGCGCAAGGGCAAAGTCAGCCTTCCGGGAGGACGCAAACAGCTTGAGCAGCGTGGACAAGTTTGCCGGCACGAGGATCGGGACCAGAGCAAGCTGAGTAACTATGGTAGACCAGCAGACGGGTCATGCAGCAAGGGCGGCTAGGGGCCCTACTAGCTGACACCTGGTGGTTGAGAACCGGGCTCTCGGACGGATTTGGGGTAGAGGTCGTCTCGGGCGGATGAAGAAGAAGGGAGGAGGTCCAACGGTACGAAACAGTCAATTGAGTAGGTAGGCAGGTAGGTAGCTAGCGCAGCACAGAGAAGGTGTGAGTCGGGGTGGCAGTAGTAGAAACGGCAACGATGCACTGCGTACGCCCTTGAGTTGTCGGAGGTGGAGCGAGCGAAAAGGCTGAAGGGTAGCTAGCAAGCAAGCGGAGTGCTCGGGTGCGGGAAGCTAAGAGTGATGAATGCAAAGGGAAAATGTGCTGGCGGGATGAGGAGGAACAAGAGGAGGAGGAGGAGGAGGTGGTGGTGGTGGTGGGCAAGGAACCACGAGATGCGCCGCGGCGTTGCGGCGGTGGAGGGGTTCGTTCGAGTTTAGGTTACCTAGGCCTGGTACCCAAGTACTTAGTTAGCTACCTCAAGGTAAGGTTGTCGGGGTTGGTTCAATTGTTTGGCGGGGTTGCTGACGTGCGAGAAACAAGGAGATGGAGGTTTTGATGTGGAGGTAGGTACACAAAGACGGAGCAGCTAACAAGAAGACCTACGTAACGTCGAAACAGTCTTGTCGTAATGTATTCGCCGAGGAAGGCGACGGCATGTGGCAGAGGGACGCACGATTGCTACTGATTGGGCTTGGACGGAAAGGACGGCAGGAGACAGCAGACACGGCCTCGAAGCCCAAGAGCATTTTTGCTAGCGGAGGTGGATCCGAGTACGGGTGGGTAGGTACTGACTGTATCCGTACTTTGTTTATCGAACCCCAGGTCGTGTGTTTTTTCAAGGTAGGTACGATGTGCACCAACATCCACCCTACCAACCTACAGGTACCCATCCCGTTGGACAGGTCAGTCGGTCTTGGCTAAGCAGATACAAGGTCAAGGAGGAACAAGAGAAGGAATGGAAAATACCATTGTAAAATAAACGACAAAAAAACAAGGGTGCACATGGACATTGGCCATGAATGTGCACAGATCCGCATGACATCTAGTGTAGTGTATTGTACATAGTAGTAGGCCCGGTGAGAGCCGAGAGACAGGCGCAGAGACAATGCCGCTAAGCCTCGCCAGGACGGTCATCATCAATAAACTCCTGCGATGCCACGATGCAATGCCGCGTCCCTGAGAAGGGCGCCACCTATTACGCATCGCCGGTCGCGGATGTGGTGTGGGTGGTGTGTGCAGGTGAGGTGGGCAGGTATGTGTGTGTGCTGTCCCCGTCACCCGTGACCTGGCTGTGGCGGCATTCACGGAGTACAGGTGGGTAGGTAGGTAGGTAGTTACGTACCTGTATCCGTACACCAAACTGCCTACATACCTAGGTAGTTTAACACAGCTCCCCACCCTCCCCACCGTACTGGGTAACCAGGGTTCTGTTCCATTGATTCTGCCCTGCCATGTGCGACGGTCAGACTCTCCATCTACCTAGACTAGTTTACTATGTTATGGCGTCGTCGTCATTTCTCTGGCCGTGGACCGACGAATTTCTTCCATGCCAATCTGAAGACCCAAGCCACAGACATACAGGCAGTAGGTACTCCTTCGAGGTAGTATTGTGGACACCCCGCCTTCATGTACGATACACCAATGTTTGACAACAGCATGAATTGCTGATATGTACGGAGACACAGATAGCCTATAGGTAGGTGCCTGCCTGCCTGCCTGCCTGCGCCTGCCTACCCATCTACCTTACAGATGCAGAGCCGTTGCATTCCTCTTGCGATCCGCGCCGCCACCAGCCGCAGCGCCACATCCCCTCCACTTCCCACGTTTGCGTAACTTTTGCGTAACTTTTGCCCAAAACCCAACCAACAACTCCACGTTTCCAACTCAATCGACCCCGACCTGGGCCGCCCGCCCGGTCGGACGGTCGGTCGGTCTCGTCAGAAGTGACCAAAACGGAATCGTGTCAACCACCTCCATGTCGTGCGTGAAACACCGCCTTGCCCTCCCTCCCTTGAGGTTGCGTGCGTGCGTGCGTGCGCGCAGCTATCTCGAATCGACTTCCCTCTTGGCCCTACGTTCCTTACTTCCAAATGCCTGGTTTTCCTACCTGGTTTTCCTACTTAGTTTACTTTACTACCTACAGTACCTGCCAGTCGGTACCGACGCCCAGAACTAGCCTCGATTCCTGCTTCTGCTCAAATCTCAGCTGAACCTTCCTTCTTCACCCATGGTCCCGTTGAGGAATTGTCCCTGGCGGTTATCGCTCTGCAGCGGCTGTCAGTGCAAGACGACAGACGCCGTCCCGCGTCGATCGAGCCACGCATTGAGTAGGTGGCCCGACCGGTCCCCAGCAACATACAAATAAAATCCAAATCGGCCTTGCAAAGTTGCAAGAGTTGAGGCTGTGTTTCGGCGCCGGCCGACCGGCCGCCACTGCGTGGTTAGGCCACCCGCCTCGCAATGGTGGTCGAGAGGCTTTGTTTGGGAAAAGACATGGTATTCTCGGCTCCTGGTCGAAATATCCGCTCACAAATCCATATTCGGGCCTACACATTGCAGTCTCCTGTGCTTTCCCGATGCGCAATCTTACATAGTAGGTTACCCTACCTAGGTTAGGTAGGTAGTGAGTGGGGGGGGCGTGGTGTCGATAGCGACGGACCCGCTGTTCAGCTCCCCCCATCCCCAGTTGGCCGGTTCTCGCACTCGGCCCGCCGCCTCCAACGCCACGAGAAATAAAGATGGGTAGTTTACGACATCTGTGGTTGACAGGAGCCAAAGCACGCACCCTGTTTATATTCCCCGATCCGAAAGAGGTAAGGTGACGGGAATGCCGATCACTGTGGCGCACCTGAGCGCCAGGGGCAGCTCCGGATCACCGCGAATGACAGTCGTTCCTCAGTCCCGACACTTGGACCGACCCCTTGCTAGCTACTTACACACTGCGGATGTATACCTACACTAGGAGCGAGCGAGCGAGCAACTCGGGGCCCAAAAAGCAACACCGCTGGCATCTGCATAGGTGTTGCTCAACCCTCGAATTCCAACCGCCCGTCTGCCGTCTTAGACATCCTCACTCGCACGAGATGTGTGAACTGCTGATGCGTGTCCTTGGCACCTTTGACAACTCATCACACTGAGTTCCACACGCGCGATGCCTCCATTCCCTAAAGACGTCTCAACCGCATCCTTTCGATCGGGACCTGAGGACGTGACTACAACCCTCAATAGCGGTCGTGAAGCCTCGATAGATCTAGAGGAGCCATTCCCACATTGTGCGACACGTCATCTTGGCACTGGTTCCTCTGACCGTGCTAGCGGCTGTTGTCGTACATGGACGTTTTGTCCGATCGATTGGGCAACAGGACATTATGCTGCCTGCGAGAGGACGACGCCGACGCGAGCCAGGTCTCGACGACGTTAGGGCGGCTACACAGCATTGATCCAAGCCTCCGGTACCAAGCCTCTGGCACGTGGCGACACGGCACGAATTTCCCTGTAACGGCTTGACCAAACAACGGCGGATGGTTCACCGCTGACAGTGTGCACTCACTACCTTGGAGCCCTGGGTTGTACCGACGCCATCGTAGCCCTGAGACATGCCCTCCTTGGATGTCAGACATGGCATGTGCTGTCTAGCCAGGTCCGAGATGTGGCATGCGTGCCTACAGCAATCCCTCCTGGCGTTGACAAGCCACATGGATTCTGGCCCCCATCCGCCTGTTCAGTTCTAGTATCCTCCCGCATTCCGGCCCATTCTAGATCTACTCGTACCATGTGCGTTCCAAAATACCCCGAAGCCATGTCCCGGGGCAAAACTCTCCCGGGAGGCCACCTGCTATGGGTTGCATATATCAGCAGCATCTTCCGAGACCCGTGGCAGGCACTATTATCCAGGGTTGGAATGTGGTCGTCTCGGACACCATCGACCCGGCCCCCACTCCCTAGAGATCCAGGGTGTCTTTGAGTTCTTGGCTTTTGTACTGGGGCAGTGATTCTGTAAATAGACGGTGGCGTTTCGAGGCTGTTGCGTGGTTGATGTTCAACAACCCAACTATCGTTATTATTGTGTACCTGGCAAACTAAGGAGGAACCAACTGCTTCGTAAACTGTACCTTGGTTCAACAACCCAACGCAATTCCTCAACCACCCAAAAGGGGGGGTGGGGGGTTGCCGGCAGGTTGTGCGGGGTCCTCCGGGAGCGATCTGGGATCGGGCATCGTCAACCAGTCGAACTCGACCACCTGGTCGTCAACGTCTTCGTTGGTGCTCAGACTTCGGGCAGCCGACGGATAACCGTAGTCGCTGAAACTCGGCACCGTTCGACAGGCGGACCGCGAGGACGGGCCCTTTCCCTGCCCGCGAATGCCGCAGCCACGACCCTTCTCCTTGCTCCCCTTATCGGGTGATGCGCATGCACCTCGACGGGTGTGTCGCACCCTTTGGCCTCCGCCACGAGCTCGACGAAGACCATTATGACCTACCAAGCAAGTCTCGGGGAGAGAGAGAGGACGCGAGACCGGTCCGCTTCCCCTCGGCCATGTACGGAAACCTGTCCGCCGTGCCCCGGCTGGGTGGGTAGTTCGATACCGTGGTTCCGAGACCGCTTACGCTCGAACAGACGAGGAAGGAGCCTTTTGTCATTTTTATTGTATTTTATCTTTTTTTGCCATCCAAAGACGACGGTAGGCTGGTCACCCACCCCCGTCGAACTGTCGCCAGAGGACATGATATTCTGGGCCGGGCTGGGGAATTCTAAACACAGTCGGTTCCAATGTCAGAAAGCTGCATAACTCCGTCACCGAGGGAGGCGGGTACTTGTTCCAAGAGAAAGCTGGCAGAAAGGAGAAGCCATCAGTGCTGTACATGTCGCCCATGCAAACTCGGCTCATGCCGTGATACACTGTAGGATCATTGATTGGGCCTTTTCAAATCATGGGGCCAGACTGCAAGGGAACAACGCCACGAATAATCTTCATGACCGGACGGGGGAGGAACTTGGTTCATTGAAAAGCAGCTGGGTACAGCAGCCATGCAGGCAAACTGCCGTACCCAGAAAGAAAATTACGGGCTTTAAAAGATGCTCGCTAGTCGACAATGCTTCACGCGCCAGCCATCTTCACATCCTCTTCTGTCTTGTCGGCCGTTGTCTCTTCCTTTCTCATGAGCCAGGCCATCAACGACCACACCAGCCTCATGGCATCGAGACGCTGCTCCAAGACGAAAAAGTCATACCAGGGACTGCGACGCGCCTCCACCTGGCCCCAACTGCGGTGGACGCCATCCTCGTCCGCGCCTTCGATGACTTCCAGAAGGCGCTGCGGCACACGGACGCGCAGCACGCTGACGTGGTGGAACAGGGAGCTGATGACATAAATGTCATCGTAGCCAGCTCCTTTAACCGTGCCAATGGCCTCGTAGCGAGTCTTTTGGTCCCAGCTGGCCGAGGGCGGGCGGACCATGCGGTAGTTGTCGTAGATGGACATGTTCTTGCGCGGTCGCTTGCTGGCGGGCTGACCCGTCCCGGCGTCGACGTTGTCCTTGTCGCCCTGGATGACATCCCTCTCGACCTCGCGGCCAATGGGACCTCCAGGGCCTCCTCCCCAACGAGGTTTGGTAGTCCACCAAGCACCTTCGCCAGACCGCTTCTCTGTCTTGCCCTCTCTCGCACGATGCTGGGCCGTGACGAGAGCAGCTACCAGCTCACGTGCCAGGTCAATGTCCTGGTCGTTTTGGCTTTCGAATGAGGTGGTCGCGCGGGCAGAGACTGCGGCCAGGGGACCTTCCACTATACCTTGCCTAGCAGCTTCGCGAGTCCTCGGGGTACGAAAGATGAAGATGCATCCAGAAGCAAAGTAGGAGCTTCTCGGGGCCAGGGGTTCGACCCGATGCTTGGACGGCTGCGAAGGCGAGGGCGCGGCCGTAATGTGCAGACGGGGCTCGGTTCGGGGGGCGGATACGTTGCAGCCAAAGTCATATGCCACAAGCTTCAGAAATGCTGTCAGAAGGCTCTGGCGACACTCGCCGGGCATCGATGAACCGGCCGAGCTGCGGATGACATTTTGGAAGGCCGGGGTCGACGGGTTGTCCCGCTCAGACTTGTCGGCATCGACGACGGTCTTGTCTTCGTGCGTCTTTGTCAGGGGCTTCGCGGGGTTGGAGGTATCGTCCCAGTAAGGAGTGAAGGCCTCGAGGCACCTGAAAAACTCGTACGAGTTGCCAAGGCGTGCCTGCTGTTGGCCCTTGGGGGCTGGAATGCGCCTCACCGTCCGGAAGGCATCCTCATTGGAATGAGACAGCTCACGCTTACGGTCGAGGTAGGTCTGACAACCAGGAGACTGAATGCCGTTGTTCAGAGGGTTGCGCGTCTCTTCATTCTTCTCACGTGCCTCATCTGGGGAGAGCTGGTCCCATCCCTCAAAGTCGGGCAGGTAAGCCGAGTCCGGGATCAGGTCTGCGGGAGGGACGTCCGGGATGAGGTGTACGCCCAGGGCGTCGAAGATGGCTGGTGTGACGTCTCCAGGGCGATATACGTTTTGCAAGACCGAAGTCAATGGCTTCGGCTTGCCAGTAGGCGGCGGGGGGGCATGCAACTGGGGTCGGCTCTGAGGAAGGGTAACGGGCGTTGGAGGGGGCACATTCTTCGGGTCGACCTTGACACCTGTTGGCAGATTTGCTAAGGGACTACTGTTAGGATGACATATTCTTCCATCTTTCATAATAGGTGGGTGTATGGGTGTGAGTGACAGCGTCTTGGACGGTACAAGTTTGACAGGAGCGAAGTGTAGGAGGGCAAGACACGATGTCGAGGGTTTGATTGGCTGAAGGCTGGATCAATCAAGGACATAGGAGGTGATAACCTCGGGCGGCGGAGGCGGTGGATGGGGCCGGGTCTATGCGACCGCGCGGGCGGACCGCCAAGCAGCAGGCGCCAAAGAACCGGAGCAGAGCAGGTAGATCAAGCAGGCGGCACGGGAGGGAGGCGTTCCCGTTGCAGGGCCGCGAGCCATGCCGGCATGAGTTGCTCGCTTGCTTGCTTGCTTGCTTGCGTGCTTGGGATTGAGCACGGGCAAAGAAAGCATTGAAGGCGTTGCACGACGGATTGATTGGGCGGTTAGAGGAACAGAGGAGAAGAAATGTCGAGGAAAGGGCAGGGAAGTGAGGAAAGACTGGACTGGAATGGAATGGAAAAGAAAGGGCACGGCAAGAGTCGTGTCCTGCGTCGCACAGATAGATGGAGGAGAGCTCGCATTGATTGATTGGATCAAATGGGCGGAAACGATGGAATTGTCAACTCACCCAAGACGGGGTATGTGCCAAACATGGTGTCGTGAACTTGCCAGCCAGGTTTGTTTTCTGGTTGTGTTATGGGCACCACAATGGTATTGTGTGTCGACGAGCCGTGAGGTTAATAGGTAGGTAGTAGGTAAGGTGGAGGGACAAATTGCGGTATTGTCAGCGGCGGGAGTGGGCGGGCGGCGGCGGTGGGGAGAGAGAGAGAGAGAGATAGGGAGGGAGGGAGAGCGCGCGAAAGGCGAGCGGAGCGGGGTCGAGGCCTGGTTAATTCTGCTTGGTGACATATGGATGGAGAGAAGAAATCCGTATCTCAACTTCGGCTCAGTTGAGGGACATGGTTATTTACTCGGGTCGGTCTGGTCTGACTTGCAAGGTATATGTACAATAAGCCGCCGGGGGTCGGTCGGTCGACTGACTGGCCTCGCCCTCTCCTTTTCGCGGTTGGGGGAATCAAAGGGAAAAGAGGGCAAGGCAAAAAGGAACATTGGGGAAGGGAGGGGAAAGAGAAGACGTGAACAGAGTGTAGACGAGTAAAGGGGTAACAGGAATTCGATCCGACCCCAGCAACTAACTGGGGGTGGAGAGAGAGAGAAAGAGAGGGAAATGTGCGGCATGTCGGAAAAGCAGGGCCATCCAACAGAGGAACAAACAAGCAAACAAGCAAGCAACGCAACTTGCAACCATACATAGATAGCATGCAACCAACCCAACCGACCAACCCGAATGAAGCGCAGTGCTCTGTCCTTCCTATTAGTACCTACCTTACTTACCTACATACCTACCTCATCGGTCTTAATGCAATGAACAAATGGAGCAGTTACATAGGAATAATCCCTGGAGATGGCCTCTGGCTGTGCTGTGCATACGGCGCTGCGTACTATCTGTCTGTCTGTCAGAGGCCGCAGAAGCGAGAACTTGCTTGGCGGCCGTTGCTTTCCCGCAGCCGACTGACTGACTGACTGACTGTCTGTCTGACAGGTTGGCGGGCTGGCGGGCGGGCGGGTGGCTGGCTGGCTGGCTGGCTGGCTGGCTGGCTGCTTGGGTCCGTCCTGTTGGACCGACCGTAAGGCCGGCGGCCCACTGTGTGATGGATGCAGCCAAGGCACTAATTATTATCTATCCAGGCGTCCCCTCTCAGTTTGTCCGACGGTCTGTCTGTCTGTTGGTTCGGCCTGTCTTGTCTTGTCTTGTCTTGCCTCGTCTTGGCCCCTGCAACAAGATGGAGGCAAGACTTGTCATTTGCTTCTCCACCACCTGCCATAGTGTATCCATCTGTACATGGTTTATACATACATTAGGTACGGTACCAAAGGTAGGTAGTATGTATGGACCCTAGGCTTGCTTCGCTTAATAGGACGAGTTGAAAGCTGTGTCCGAGTCTCCGACTTGCAACAGCCAGCTCTACTCTACTGCATAGGTAGTAAGTAGTAGGACCCTTTCGTGCCCGCGGTGGACGGGCTCTTGTCCGACTGGCCCCCGACTCTTTTCTTTCTTGGAACGGCTGCGGAGAGCGGTCGAGGTTTCCGTGAGGGGCTTTCCTTTCAGGTAGCCCTGCCTTACCTTAGGTACTTGAGGGACCCACCTACCATTACCTAAGGTAGGTGCCGCTGCTGAGTCTAACCCCCCATCGGCCGGAGTACCGACGGGACGGGATCCAACATTCCGGGCACTGACGCTGACCCCTCCGTGGCATGGTGAACCCGGCTATCGCCTCGGAGAGGAGGGCCGTCGCCCGATTGAGTCAGCACCCCACGGGCAGCCGAAACTCTAGAAGCAGCCATAGGTAGGTATTATTATGCGACCCGCCTGTCATTGAATCCCTTTCGCACACTATGCAACCGTTCTGCCGCTCCGATCAAACCTGGGCCCCGAATCCGACGTCTGTGTTTGCAGATGTGGTAGGTAGGGAACTCAAGCCGCCTGGCCTCCTCGCCCACCATGCTCCGACCCAGCCAGCCGGTGCCCGCTCCGGTGTTTCGGGGGAGGGGTCCAGTTGCTTCTCTTGTTAGGGAGCATAGTATACATGTCTAGACGAGTGCAAGCCTGCCCGCCTGTGTGACAACCTGAGGCAATTCTTAAGGCGAGGATGCGTGGCTCTTCAACGGCTCGTTGCCCCTGAACCGTGATGCCTGCCTGCATGCTAGTTTATCTATGCCTCCGATTGATGGCGGCCTCGGTGGCGTAGTGGTGGTACAGAAGCTTCCCGCGGGGGGGGAGGCTTGATGACGTGCCGACGCCTTGTTTGTTGATGTGATGCGGCATGTCGATTGAGCTTTGATGTCAAGCACTGTTAAAACCAAACACTCTGCAGAACGATAACAGCAATGATCAGCCTTCATAGCCGTTTCCTACTATAGGTGTTGAATCTTCGAGTCGCTCTCCCATTCCCGGTGGACATCCAAAGGAAATGGCTTATCACGAACATGCACCGAGAAACACCGTGCTAGCCCTCTTTGTTTGCCTTCCTATTTATTCTCGTGGTTCCAGGTCGCCTGCCTCGCCTCTGTCTGCCCAGGGGCCCCTACGTAGGTAGTGCCAGCTCTACTCTGGGCTTGCATGTATGTCCTTACTTCTACTTTCTCCGTACTCAGGCAGACCCCGAGCACAAGTAGTTTACATCCGACACACAGACGTGAGAGCGCACAGGTTCACGTACGCGTAACCCTGTTTCGGCATTCTGCAAGCCCAGGAATGGAAGAAGAAGAAGAAGAAGAAGAGGAACCATGAGAAGAGAGAAGCCAGGTACACCGAATCCGTCCGAGGCATGTTTCTCTCAGACCGCAGTCGTTTTCGACGCACGTTCGTCCCTTTTCTTCCATCAAAGTTTGGTGATTGGGCAGCAGCCGGGCAGCCGGGCAGCCGGCCAAACCGTCCGACGTCCATGACAATTTTGTCCAACATGGATCTAACTAGTCTCATCATGACGAGGGCGTGAGAGCCAATCGCTTTCTGGCGATCACGAAGCATTGATTCTAACAGCATACATGCTTGGTATCTCTTGCCACTCTCTGGCTGTGTTTATTTGTATTGCTGAGTCTCGCACGATACGGCCCTGACTGCTAGCCTAGGTACAGGGTATTCGGTGACTTGACCACCCGGTGGACCCTGTAGTGTTTGGCCGTCTAGTTTCACTCTGTATTTATGGTTGTTCGCCTTTGTTTGATGGTCTGTGGATCCTGCACGGGAGAAAAAAAATGCACGTAAACATGGCAGCGGCCCATCGTTGCATCAACACTGCCCTGAGAGCGACTCGGCTGGCCTGCAAGCCGGCCACCGGGAACAGAAGATCCCTTCATCTTGTGCATCCACCTGTCAGAAGGGGTTTGGCCACCACACTGGACCGGTCGAGACCCTCACGTCTTTGTCATTTTCTTTGCCTCTTCTCGTTTTCCCATGATAGGTGCAGGCCGAGCCCGGGTGGTTGCGCGGCATGTGTGGCGGTAACGCAGAGTTCGACGAGTGGGCTGCGCTGCGAGCATGTTTGGAAGTGGTGAGTCTTCCTCGAGTTGATATCCGAGACGCGCCTACAAG
>MU846020.1:0-80000 GCA_030867225.1 Colletotrichum caudatum | reverse complement strand
CCCTGTATCCAATGGGACTCCCTCTGGGAACAGCAGATCTGGCGGTTTAGCCACCCCGGTTGTCATCGCATCAAGTGTGGTCGGTGCTGTCGTCTTCCTTGGCCTGATCGGCCTCCTCATTTGGTTCTGGCGCAAGAGAATACTCAAAAGGCGCCGGAGCACCCTTCTCACCCCTTTGTCAACGGAGCCTAGCTTCAGACGTGCTGAGAAGGCACCGTACATCATCGACAGAGCATCTTTGGGCCCGACACCACGTTCAGCTAAGCTTAAGGCGGCGCTCGGATACAACTTCCAACGGTTCCTGGGTCAGCTGGGAGCACTGGCTTCGCCCAACCGGGACAGTGGTCCGGCTGGGAATCGGTCTCAGTTCATGAATGTTTCTCAGCACCGTCGTAACAGCTCGTCATTGTCGAATCACACGGGACCTCGCGACGTAGTCACGACCAAAGACAGGGTCAAGGACTGGTGGGAACGGTTGACGGCTGACATGAATTTTAATTGGCGACTCCGAGGCACCGGAAACACGGACAATGACACGTTTGTTCCGGCACGCGACATGAAGGATCGGAAAGCCGCCACGGGTGGGCAGCCCGATTTCTTGACGCTTCTGGGCATGGACGACAGGGAGGTCGAGAGGGAAGCCCAGCGAAGGCGTCTCAGTCGTGGCCGCCGCAGCGCCGGCTCAGCAGACCACTTCCTCGGAGGCCTCGGACTCAACTTCGACAACGCTGCCGCAAACCCGAACCCCTTCTCGGATGCCAATGCGGTGCGTCAAGATTCAGAAAAGCCAGCACCGCTCACCGTGGCCAACCCGGACAACGATCCCTTCTCTGATGTCAATGCCATTTCGGCACCGGCCGCAGCAGTCAAGCCGCCATCGACGTACGTCGCAGACGTGCGCCGGTCTCGTGGAACATCATTTGGCGGTGGCACAACAAGGCCACCCAGTGGTTCGACATACGCGCCTCGCCTGGACTCCATGTATAGAGACTCGGTGCAGAGTGTGGAGAGCTTCGCTACAAGGCGAAACAAATTCCGATCTGATCCGTTCGATCTGGAGCGTCCCGAGCTATTGGGCAACCGCACGACGCAGACCAGCAGCAACTATAGCCAAGCTGGTAGCGGTGCGCCTCGCGTACCAGGTTCTGCACATACACGAGCTGACAGCTTCAGCTCGAAGTACAGCAGCGGAGTGAGCTTAGATGGCTGGAGTGATCCAGGCCCAGATGTCGGGCCTTCCAACGGACCGAATTATCGTTACGAGACGGAGAGCCCAGTTGCAGGATACCGCCCTGGAGAGCAGAGGATAATTGGTCATAGACCCAGCGGAGGAAGCCAGAATAGCGTCGGCAAGGCGCTATGAACACGCTGCTAACAATACTGTACCACAACCCTTTTTCCTACTACCTGTACAAACATTGGTTGGAAAGGCCGGATGGAGGGGGGAGAGACGATATTTGCGATTTGCATGCTTGGAACGCAGCCGCCGGTGGCATTTCTGATGAAGAGAGGGAGAACAAGCGAGGATACCAACGAAAGAAAAAATGAATGGGCCAAGAGCCGGATCCGGGCATGGGGTGTTTTTGGTGTTTTCAAAGGGGGGGGGGGCTGTACCGCACACGCATGTGCACACACATACCTACATTCTATCTGTGCTTTTCTTTTTCCTGTTTTTCTGGTTTATTTCAACGAGGGGAAGTTGGCTCCCGGCCCCGAGGTTCCGTATATACCTGTCCTCCCCTAAGCTTCTACTCTCCCGCGTAGAAGTCGGTGATAAGGGCGGGGAACAGCACAAAGCCTGTTCTAAGGTAATGATTATGTTATATCAAGTCCACGAAAATGAAAATCTTTCTACGATGTATATGGCATATAAAACTTGTTGGTATGTCATTCATCAGTTGGGAATCAAATGAAAGAAAAGGCCTGCGACCCGAATCTTATGAGGTATAATGTCAGAGCAACATTGGCACAAGGGCTTTGGAGTGTCTGTGACTTGTACGTAACCGGAAACGAGACTAGCCATTCGGACGCCCGGCAAGGGGGGGTAGCCGGCAGGAAAGAAGCATGAATTTGGGACGATCACGGGACTCTGATTGGCAATGGATAGATAGATGGGTACACCAAGTAGGTAACGAAAACAAACCGTCACGTAGCAGATACAGAGAGTCTACACCACCTACCTACATAGTACCTGGGTGGGTGGGTAGGTACACCACAGTGCTGAGGGCACCACCTACTCTGTTATCTACCGACCTACCTACATCAGGATTAGCGAGTGCTGGCCGAGCGCCTACCCCTCATCCGTGGCGTCTGTTCAGCATCAATGGCCAGGGACGGGGCCAATGGTGGTACGTCAGTGTCAGTCCACCAATGTGGAAGAACATGGAGATCATGCCACACTGGGCATCAACAGCGGCCGGTATATATATACACACATGTATGTATACCTGGCTTGTAATAGCAGTATTCGTGGGGTGAAGCTGCCAGCGTGGCCAAGTACTACAACCTGCTGCTTCCCATGTCAGACGTCTCTCCGAGAAACCCCACCACGTAGTTTACGAACACGCACCTCACCTCTTGGCCCTGTCCGGCTTTCCAGCTCCTCTGCTACGGGACCGATCCGAACTCACCGCCGCTGGCCGAACCCGTTGATCAACCACCTCCCTCACTTTGCCTAGGCAGCCATACCTACTTAACTTGACCTCTTGCCGGCTGGCTAGCCACCCTTTTTATTTTATTTTATTTTATTTTTCTACTCTCTCAACCTTGTCAGTTATCCAATCCCGTGTTAAGCTTCTCGCCAACCAGACTTCTTGCTTTTTATTCATTCGTCGTGCTTACGCATATCCACGGTCATTTCAGACCTGCAGTCCCTTTAGACACGCTTCCCTCCAGAGCCGCCTAAGCCGGATGTAGCCTCTGCTATAGTGATAAGGGCCCCCCCATCCTGCCATCGCAACCGCAACCAACTTCCTCTCCTACATGCCCTACTACTTCCTCAACGCTCACGCTTGAAAACCACACCCGCCCACCTCCGGCCCCGAAAACGCATCACGTTGAAAGATGGCTTATCAGAGCCCTCCGGAAACACCATCTTCCTCGGGCGCCCGCACCCCGACACACGCCTCCACCACCCCGTCGCTCTCGAATTCCATGATCACGACTATGTGGTCTGGCTTAATCCGCCGCTTCTCCTCCGATATTCCCGACTCCTATGCTTACAAGGGCTACTCGCAAGAGCCATCACATCTCGTCCACGCCCACACCGAGCCCGCCAGTGGCATCGCTTTCACAGATGGCGTGAACGGCGTCTTCGTCCCACCCCACGTCAAACGCACTGCGAGCCCTTTCCGCCCCCCGCCCCTTGATCCCATCGTCCTACATGGCTTCAAGGACAGTACGCCGCCGAGCGCCCGGTTGCTGAACCATGGTGTGGCCGAGGAGATCCGCATCATGCTGCCCGAGAGGCTGCGGATCATGGAGGATTGGAAACTGATTTACAGCCTGGAGCAAGATGGAGCCAGTCTGACGACGCTATACCAGAAGGCAGCCGACTACCAGGGTCAGCGCGTCGGGTTCGTACTAGTCGTGAGAGATGAGGCCGGAGGCGTAAGTTTGAACAGGCATCCTTTGCTTCTCTTATGCTCTTCCCCGTCGCTGCGTCGCTGCGTCACTAGCGCACTCGGCACACTTTTGCTGATCAGACAGCTAACCAAATACCCGTTACCAGACTTTTGGCGCTTACCTCTCCGAATACCCCCATCCAGCGCCCAAATACTTCGGTAACGGGGAGTGCTTCCTCTGGCGAGCCTCTGTCCTCACGCCCCTTCCTCCACCGCCGTCTGCCGACACAACAAACCTCACGCGCATCACCACCGTGGCCAGCCCGACCCGCTCTGCCTTTTCCAGTAGCGACAGGTCGACACCGTCCCCGGCCCCGAGCGAGTCCATCCGCTTCAAGGCATTCCCCTACTCGGGTGTCAACGACTACTACATTAACTGCGAAACGGGTTTCCTTAGCGTCGGCGCCGGTGACGGTCATTACGGTCTGTGGCTAGACGACAGTCTCAATCGCGGCCACAGCGGTCGCAGCCAGACCTTTGGCAACGAGCCCCTTAGTGACGAAGGGGAGAAATTTGGCGTGCTGGGCGTCGAGTTGTGGGTGCTTGGGGCTTGACGAGAGAAGAAAATACCACAAATCGACGAGCAACCCGCAGACGGGGCCAGTGACTACGACAGTGGACGAGAGCGGAGGAACTTTGTACGGAGATGGCTACGCTAGGATGCCACGGCGTCACTTCCACAAGCGGATGGGAAGTATTTACGGTTTCAAAACAACAGAGGGTCGCGGCGTCACTCGGGAAGATACTACCGATGCTGCTTTGGATTAGGAGTTAGGACTCGGCGTTCTCTGCTAGCATGGTGCGAGCGTGCGTTGCCGAGGCCGAAGGAGAGGGCGACGTGCAAGAAGGATGCAGCACTCCTTCACAAACGGCGTTGGGGACAAGATCGGGAATGATGAGGCTGCATGCGCGTGAGATGGGCGCTTGGCAACCTGTATGCCACGCAGACTACAGCACCTGTCTGAACCCCTGGGGAACGACTGGAGCGGCCATTTGCCTGCCTGGGCTTCAACAAAGGCAAGGCGGGCGGGCGGGCAGTGCCGGATCGGAAAACCGGGCTACGAAGATATAAAGACATTGAAATAATGATACCCTGGAATTGAAGTAGTAACGCTGTCAACACACACGATGATTGCATCTTGTCTTCTTGTCGCCTGGGCCAAGGCAACGGTCGCATCGGTGGTAAATGATGGGAAGGCGTCGTCATTGGCATAGGCTAACCAGTCCACAAACAGACGGGTCCATCGCCCTCTTGCAAGACAAAGGCCCGTCTCCCTAAGGCTTCGCCAAAGGTCTCGATCACGCTGGTGGACACTGACGACTTGCAGAATATGCGTTTTCTACACTGGTGCCATTGCCACTACACATAACCATCGAGAAATGACAAAGCGCGTCGAATCGAGGTACCATGACGGGCTAAAGGGCCCAGGCAAGCGTCAAATGTCCAAATTTAGACGAGAGAAATATTTGCCTACCCATCCGTTCGACTGATTCTGTCCGAGTCTGCCTGGCATCGCATATGTTACTGTGTATTTCCTAACCTCTGCAGGCCTTACGGGCCAAAGTGTCCTCCTTTCCCACATGGATCATCTATAGTCACTTCTCCCCACCTCCCCCTCGGGGTTAGCCGCTTTGCTCAGCGAGAGTCTCTCGGCTTCTTCATCCTCATGACTAAAGGTCGTTCCTTTTACACAAAAGCATGCGCCCGACTGCAGGCAATGTCTTCTGGTTCTTTTCTTCTGCTGTTTCCGGCTCCATTCCTCACCGCATAATTTCTTGGTAGATCAGTTGCTTCAGCTGCTCCTTGCTCAGGTTGTCCTTGTGCTTGTCGAAGTCAAAGAACTCCTCGGGAATGGGAGGCGCAGTGGGCTCGTCATCCGGGTCGTGGTACGGCTCAAGGTAGGGATGCTTGAGAGCGTCCTCGACCGTGATGCGTTTCACGGGATTGAAAGCCAAGAGCTTTTCGAGGAGGTCGAGAGCCAAGTCAGACGTCTTGGGGAACAAAGTGCGGAAGGGAACCTTCTTCTTGAAGGGAAGCGAACGGATGTACTCCCTGGCACGGCGGGACTTGATACCGTAGTAGTCCTCCATCGTCGGGGTACCGAGAACGTCGAGGATCAGGGTCAGCTGGTGGTGGTCTGTCGCATTCATTCCCTTGTTAGCATCGACGCTCATAGTAGCCGACGGTTGTTATTCAACTTACAGTCCTTGCCAGGGAACAAGGGCTTTCCGCTCAGCATCTCGGCCAGAATACAACCCACAGACCAGACGTCAATGGCTTTCGTGTACTCCTTGAATGTCAACATGATCTCGGGAGCGCGGTACCAACGGGTTGCGACGTATTCCGTCATGAATCCCGAATTGTCTTCTTGCGAAGCCGCGGAACGAGCTAGGCCGAAGTCACAGACCTTCAGGTCGCAGTTGGCGTTCAGAAGCAGGTTGGAAGGCTTCAAATCACGGTGCAGGACGTTGGCTGAGTGCATAGCCTTGAGGGCGCGGAGTGTCTGGTAGATAAAGTACTGGCAATGGTCGTCAGACAGATCTTGGGTTCGGATGACACGGTGCATGTCCGTCTCCATGAGTTCCTGATGGATAGGATCCGTTAGCAATCGACTCAGTTACGTGAGGTATGGTGTGAGGAGCGTTGCCTACCTGGATGAGGTAGACCTCGTTGAAAGTCTCGTAGCTCCGGGGCTTTTGAATGTCGAGGATGGAGATGATATTCTCGTGGTTGAAGTATCTTAGAAGCTTCATCTCACGGAGGGTTCTCAAACAGAACATCGAGTGGTCGAAGGGTGTGATCTTCTTGATGGCGACCTTTTGGCCAGAAGGCTTGTGTATCGCAGAGCTGTTGCATGCTCGGTCAGTGAGATGGCTCCTCCAAGTGAATAAAGACGTGGCCTAACGCACCAGACAACTCCGTAGGCACCCTCGCCGACGACATCCTGAATGTCGTATTGCTCGCTCACGTTGAACGAGATCTTTCGGGAGCCCGAAGCGTTGGGGGGGTTCGCGCGCGACATTGTTGGCGATATGCGACGATTGGTATCGATGTGGAGCGGAAGTTGTCGAGGTGGTTTGTCGACGAAGTAATGCCACAGGCGGGTCCCTCGCGAAGGAGATACTACCTCGGGCGGAGTAGAGAAAAGGGGGGGGTAAGGGAGGGAGAGAATTAAGTCGTCCTAATAAGGCCGTCTTGCAGAACCACAATTGCTGCTCTGAACCGTAATTCGGTAAGGAGCGGGGCGATTCTTTGGTATCGTGGTCTGCGGGGGTATAATTATTGGCGGGAAAACGGCCGTTTGATACTTATCGGGAGACAAGGTGGGATCGAAGACTGCAAGAAGAAAAGGTCGGCAAACTGATGCTAAGCGTTCGGACGCAAAGCTTCTCAAACCGGCGTGACTTTGTTATTCGGCTGGAGGGAAGGGAAAGTGTGCCAAGTCAGTCCAGTCAATGAACAGATCGACTTTTGTGAGTATTTTTCGAGAACGGGGGGGGATGGGACAAAGAGAGACAGATGGGAGAGGGTGGAAGGGGACGAGTCGTCGTCGGAGGTTCGAAAGTGGGCGAGGGTCGTGTTTCCTGGGTCCGCTCGGGCCTTGGGTGCTGGGTGAGGTCCGCTTGTCACAGGCCCACGGGGAGCGTGTTTGATTCTTGTCAACGTCCAGGGTCTCTGATCGTGTGGAAGATGGGCAGGAGCAGTCAATCAGCTTCTGGCTCCTTTTGTCTCTTGTTCTTCTTATTCTTATTTTTCTTGATTTTTCTTCCTTTTTTGGTTTTCTTCCTATTTCTTCTTTGGCCAGTGTGGCGGTACTGAGCGGCTGGCGGCTTTGTTGAATAGGTAAGTTGTCGGGTGCTGCAAAATTTCGGTGCAGAGGGTTGGTTGGCTAACAGGGAAGGGACTGCGAGACAGAGTTGGGTGTTAGCTGGAAGGAGCTCCAACGGGTCAAGTGACAGAACAGGCAGGTATCCCGGGATGGGCAAGGTTGGTTTTGAGTGAGGAGAGGGTCCAAAACAGCTGGGTCATGGAACTGAACGGGGTTGGGAGACGACGAATGCGGGTACAGCATGTACTGTAGGATAGGCAGGTTGAGGCGTTCGGGGCAGGTCGAAACCAGGTACAAAAGAATTGGAAAAGCAGAGGGAGCGTCCGTCTTGTTCTATTCGGCCTTCTCGAAAGCGATGGAGCTTATGACAAGGTTTGGCGCGACAGGCGGTTACAACGCAGACAGGCTTCCAGAAGAGGGGCGGATGGAAAGCGCAAAGGGGATCAAGGCCACACGCGAGAGCAGAGCAGCGGATACGAGGGGAGAAGGGAACTGGGCGACAGTGAAGGGAAAGCGGGTCGCGACGCAACGAAACGAGGCAAATGGAAAGGGGAGAGCGGGCGATGAACCGAGCAACCCTTGCGACGCAACTTCGGACGAGAAGAGCCCAAGGAGCGCATGCAAGATGAGAGACGAGAAGAGCAGCAGGCCGAGTGAGATACAAGCACCGTGATTGCCTCCAAGCTTTGCAAACTCGTAGACCGGGCGGAAGGCCGGGTTGAACGGACGGGCGAGGCCGCTTGTGCTTGGGTGCGTCCTGGCCAAGCGAGATCGGACTGTGCATGCGCCTGCCTGCCTGTATGATCTTCAGGACCGAAGAGTGAAGCAAAGGGAAAGGGGAAAAGGTCAGGAGGGGGGTAAAGTGGGATGATGGTATGCGAAGCACCGAGCGAACGGCGACAAGATTAACAATACAAGCAACGATGGTGTTTGCTGAGGACGGGTGAAGACGGGAAAAGACCTGATGCAGACTCTTAAGACAATGTCCAAGTACGTACCGAGGTTGTGCGATGAGCAGGTAGTCTATGAGACCGACGGCTGCGCGCTGGTGAAGCAGAGCGAAGTAGGCGTGTCGATATTTCGGTGAAAGGTAAGAGGTAGGTAGCTTGAGGCTGGAGAAGAAGAGGTGTTCCTGTCAGCCTACAATGAGACGGATGAACGAACTTGGGTATGTAGGTACTGTGTAAGGGTAATAAGGTAAGGCAGGCAGGGTGAAAGAAAGATGGATGGACAGGGCAAGGCTCAGGGCCGGTAAGCAGGTAGGTAAGGTAGGTATGTAATTCAGTCTTACCCCGCTGCAGATTCGACCCTCATACACACACTCTCTGTAGCTCTCCTCTCGCTCTGTGCTGTGCTGTGCTGTGCTGTGCTGTGCTGTGCTGTGCTCGTCTAGGGGTGTCTCGATGACGGGGTGCCAGGCCGTTGGCTGTGTTACCGAAGTGCTTTTCTTTTTGTCCCGGGCTATTTTACGCAGCGTCGCATTCGTCTGAACTCCCTTCGGTTTACAGCAGCAGAAGTGATTGAGGTAAAGGCGAGGAGGAGACAGGAAGCGAGGTTGCGAGGTGATAGAAGGCGGTTTGATGTCGTGGGGTCAATCTGGCAAAAGGCCACACTAGTTGAGCTGGGAGGGGGAGGGGGAGGGGGAGTGGGAGGAGAGGGGGGGAAGGGGGGCACAGAGTCGCGGGACCTGCCTGCTCTCAAGCAAGCTACTAGTAGTAAGGTACTTGTACTTATCTTGCGTCCTGGGCGGGTCACTAAGGAAAGGTACATCCTGGGTACTGGGCGACGTCGCTGGAAGCGTATCATGACTAATAATCAGTTCCTGCCTGTACGGCTGGAGTACATCCGGAGGTACCAGAGCTAAAGCCCGTTCCAATACCCCGGCAGAAGTCCTGGTACCTTTGGTTGGAAACGTGCATGCTTCAGGAAACCCCGCTAGAGGACCAGGACCACTATGCGTAAGTAATCCCGAACCCCGTCCACCAGTGCTCGATTCACGGTTGGATCAGGGTCCAGAGCCTAGTACCTAGCTATGTATCGTATAGTACTATACGCTGTAAAGGCACAGGACATTAGCGGGTTACGATGCCTTCGTATAACGCAATGATAGAAACCAAATTCGTTCTGTTTCAACCGTTGCTTCAAGCCAGTTACACACACAAGCGTATATATATATATACGCCACACAAGATGCTGCATTCAAATACCGAGGCTTGTCATCGTCTTCATCGTTGTTGATTTCCTGTTTGTGAGAAGCATGCCAAACATTGCACGTCAATGCAGTTGTCTCAATTACCAAATCTAACTCCATCTTAGCTTCAACTTCCACTGCGTCGTTCTCTATAACGAAGCACAATACGCAAATAAGTCAGAAGTCCACGATGGCTGACTGGTGAAAGAGCGACCTGAACTTTCAACTTAGGGAATCCCAACTTGTTTGTTTTCATCTGAGACGGAAGGTAGCTTCAGGTGCGCCCTGTCAAGGTCATCCCGGCATCCCATGAAGCCAATTGCTAAGCAGACAAAGCCGGGTTTCGCTCCTCTCCATCAATGGTTCCTCTGTTCACTTACCTGGGTAGGTCATTTTGGCTGTAGCGATTGAGCCACGTAGTAATGCTACAAAGGGCATGTGTCTTCCAGTACAGTGGCAGCATGACGAATACGACTGTTCTACCACCATGGTAGGCAAAATCTCTTGGTTCGTTCCTTCAAAATGTCTGGAGCAACCGAAATGCAGGCACACGGTCAAGATATAAGTAATATCATGTTTAGAGCTTCCATTACCTACTAGGAATGCCGCCTAGGGTCAGAATATGGAAACCTTGGCGCTCCAGATATTCTTTCCCTTATCCCCTGCACGACGGGGAACGGTGGGAGTCTAGATGTGGAACAAACCTCAGATAAACAATAGGTATGGCTCCTCAGCTCCCAGTTCCCCCCCTCCCGGGCGTTGACTCTCCCATGTCTCGTAAGACCTTTCGATGCCGTCGTTACCCGTTTCGACCCTGCTTCTTGGCTTGGAGACACTAAACAAGCTTGATGTGGGATGAACGGTACGTCCACTGTAGATCAAAGTAACTATACAGGTGTCTAGCAACGATTATTATGTTTCACGGATATTACCTATCTTTTTACCCATTTCCATGGGCTACCTGTACTTGAGTCAGCAGGTCAAGAGCCGGCTGGTAGCAGAAGCTTAGTATATGCATATTCCGGGTGATTTGCTAATCGGGGACATCCTTTCTACACTAGGGGCAACGAGGCTCCCTTCTCTCTCCGCGCCAGCCAGTCAACCAGCCCATAATACGCTCAAACTAGCCATGTGATGAACCAGAAATAACTCAATCAACTGCCAAAGTCCGATTCTCGACCATCATTGGCCAGCACTCTGCAGCCACAGCACACGTCCAACGGCGTCTAGCCCCGCCCACCATTGGTTCAGGAGTTCTCTTCCCCTCGGCGCATGTGTTTCACCTTACAGTGGCACCAGTTTCACTATCACCAAACTCCCGCTTCGTGCCCTCAACTCAAGCTACCCAAATTCCGAACCACCCCAGCACAGAAAACCTGCCCCAAAGCCCACCTGTTTCCCCTCTCCATTTAATCTTGACACCTTACCTACTAGTGGCTATAGTATACTGCACTCTGTATTCATACCTAAAGACAAGAAAGGGACGAACGGAACGGTGGGCAGTCATCCAGAAAGGGAGGACGCCGCTAACTAGAACCTCGCGCCGTTTTGACGTACTTATCCATGAGAAGGAGGGAAATTTTGCCCCCCGCCTCTTGCAGCCCTGGTGTGATGGGTCATCAGAGCCAAGCTCATCATCAATCTCCCGAGGTGGAGGCGAGCTCGTCTCTCCAAGGCGTGGCGTTTTAAGAAACGGGCAAACTCTCCGATAGACTCCGTCGATTTTCATGGATAGCGCCTCAAATCGTCAAGTCAATCAGCTGCTTACAACCACAGAAGTAGGTTCAACACGCCAACTGAGAGGTAGGCAATATTCAGCCACCATTATTAATGCGTATTCATCTTTGATTTTCACACCGAGATTCTGAATAAACCTAACACCTCCAGAGGTCCTCTACAGCACCACCGCCTCCGCCCCTGTAACACACCTTTTTTTGTTTATTCAAGTCACGACCTGATAAGCAAAACAATTTTAGCCATCGCCCCATCACTGTGAAACTAACCGCCAAGGGGACTTACCTTTTCTCGAAGGATACCAAGCCATTGCGCGGCGCTCATACCCTGATCCGCCCGGTCCTCGACCAGGAGTGTCTGCGCCCACAACTTAAGACTCGGCTCCCCGTCTTCTCGGACAATGTAGAGATGCGGCAGGATGATGCTACCGACTCCCTTGGAACGATGGTCTCGACTTTTGTGAATGACTGCCCGTACCCGCTCGTTGAAGTCGTTCTCCAGCTCCGGCAGCGCACCCTTGCCGACCCGCAACTGGGTCCTGTCGTCGACTCCAAACACGTCAGCCAGCAATTGCGGCACAGCGTCACGACCGGCCCACAAGAACTGGGTCTGGCCGTCGTCAATGAGATACAAGCCGTAGGAAACGAAACGTTCGGATGAGAGGTTCAATGGCGGCGGGAGCACAATCTGGCTCGTCTCCTGATCCGGCACGCCTGCGTTGTCCGGCATGTCGTGCAGTGAGTAAAGACGCGGGTATATGTACTGCATCAGGAGGGGGACGGGAAGCGTTGACAACAGACAGAGAGCAGCAGACCGCAGGTCTGATGGGATCTGTGCCGACTTGCGCAGCCCAACGTTTTTCATTAGGCCGAGGAAGAGGATAGGGAGACCGCGGAGATTAGAGGGAAACTGCAAACCACCGCCCATGCTGCCGCCCGCAAGCTCTTTTCTGAAAGTCTGCAAAAGCTCGATCAGCTTGTTTTGGAGAGAGTCGCGGGCAGCTTCCAAGCCTCCACTCAAGGCGCGCTCTACCGCTTTATGACTGAAGTATGTGGTGATTGCCTGCTGGTCTGCCGAGGCGTAGATGTCGGCAAGGTTTGTGGTGGTTGGCAGGGCGAGCGTCAGGACGCGGATACGGCGTTCGCCATTGCAAGTAGTATGGAGAACCGCCGTCTGCAAGCACACAACGTTCTTGGTGAGGTTCTCGTCGATGGCAACCTCGACGACATAACACTGGTCGCGGGGGAAGGCGGGGAAAGCGCAAAGATCCGAGCTTCTGTTGAAGAAGTTGCCGTAGAAGGCGTTCATGCGCAACCCAGTGGTGGCACGAACACGAAGCACCGCCTCCAAGCCAACTTCCGATGACAAGTAGTCACTGAATTCGGAAGCAAACTTTATGGCATCCTCTGGGCGGCCGGCGTTCCAACCGGGATAGAACCAAGTCTGACCTCCGGTGTATCTCGGCAGGTTGCTCAAAGACGCGACATCCTGGTATTGTGAGGAGAAAAGAAACATGTCGATCGAGACCTGGTTCTTGGAGCATTCGACGGCGAAGCTCTTGTAGAAGCTGTTGCCAGTCTGCAGCAGACTGCTCTCCTTACTAGTGCCCAGTAGCTTCTTGTCCTCTCGCATGTCCAGCTTGCCAACGCCAACGTTGGGCAGAGATGCGCTCAGCACGACAATCTTTCCACCGAGCGCCGAAATGAGTTTGTGACCAGCTCTCAAGGCAGATCCCATCGCCGAGCCATTGTTCTGGTTGCTTTGAAACATCTCGGGCAACTTGGCCAAGAAACCCTCAATGCTCTGTCGGCTTTCCGTCAGGGGCACCAACAAGTCTTGAGGAACAGGCAGGAACGGCTCGTCAAGATCGCTGACGACCAGCATGCTGGTTTCGGCATTTTCCTCGCCGTCCTTGGGAACCGAGAAGTAGTGCAAACTAGAATCCACAGCGATGAACCCAAGACGCGTGCGGCGATCAGCGTTAGGTATTCTGTCAAGACTATCAAGGATGGTTCTAGCGCTGGTAGCGAGGAGACCAGTGGAGACAGCGGCATAGCTGACGTCGAAGAGGAACAGATACACGAGCGGCTGAGGCGGGCGGACCATGTACTCCTGGGGCGCAACGAATTCAACGACTGAGTAGTTGAGCTCGTAACGTCCCCATCGATCGGTGCTCCTTTGCGAAGCAGCGTCCCAGTCGAAAGCTTGAGGCACGTCGTTTGTCAGGTTACACATGTTGCATCGCCAGCGGTGGCCATGGTCAAGGAAAGTGACGAAGGGGTTGATGTATGTTCTGCATCGTCTGCAACGCGCGATGACTTGGTCCTGCACAACGGGGATCGGGTCTTCGCTGTCATGAAGAGCGCCATAGGGCTGAATGACAAGCGCAAAAGGTAACCTCGACTTTTTCAAGAGAGAGTGTGTTGTCGGCACAGCGTTGAGCGTAGAGCGTACGTATTTGGGACCGCAATTCGCATCTGGGGAGGGGGTAACACTGGCCTACATTTCCAATTGTTAGCACAGAGCTCGTTGGGAGAGGGGGAGGGCAAATGGTGACATACGTTAGGAGGCAAGATAATGGGGGGTGGGGGAAGATCCAGCTCGGAAACATTGAACGGCTGGTTCATCAAGTCGGTGGGATAAAGCTGGTTGAGGGCCACAGGGCGAGTACCTGCCGGCTGGCCGGGGGGTGGCTGCTGAGGGTTGCCGCCGAGGTTCATGCCGGCCATCTGCTGGTTGAGGCCAGCGACTCCGGGGGCAGCGGGAGCGCCGCCGGGGGCAGGGTACCCGGCATCGGCTGGTTGATAGCCACCAAAGCCCCCGGCCGGGACGGCAGCAGCTTGCGGCATGCCGTACTGCTGCGGCTGAGGCGAGCCATAAGCTGCGGCTGCGGGCTGGACATCTGGCTGAGGATAGCCTCCATAGGCCGGGACCTGAGGTTGCGGCATGCCATACGGGGCAGCTTGTGCTTGGGCAGGCGCGCCGGCTGCCGTGTTCGCACCAGCTCCAAACTCGTAGGCTTGGGTAGCATAGCCTCTTTTCTTCTTCTTGCCGTGGTCGGCGACAGCCGGCTGAGGAGCTTGGGCTTCCTGTGCGTCGTAGCCGTCCTGGGGCTGGTTGGTGTAGGGCTGCTCCTGCGAGGGGTATTGGCCGTAGCCATCGTTCGGCGCCGACATTGTGGGCAGTCTGCGGGGACTAGAAGTTGTGGTAATTATTATTCGCGCTAGGGGTGTCGAGGGAGTAGGCGTCGCGATGAATAGGAAGGTGGATGTTGTATTTCGGGATATTTGGCTGTGGCCGGTGTCGGGTTTTGGGGTACGCAATGGGCGGCGTGGCGTAGCAGCGCCAGGTAGGTAGCGAGGGGTGAAGAGGACAGCAGGTGGCTCAACGGAGATGTGTCCACAGCAGCCAGATGATAAGGGGCGACGGAAGATGGGAACCGTGTCGGAAGTATGAGGACGAGGCTGACCAGAATACCGAAGCCCGGGCTGCGATTGAGGGAGAGAAAGGCGAGATGCAGTGAGCAGCCTTGGGATCGAGTTGAGTGGACAGGTGGTTCAACCCGCAGTCATTCCAGCTTGTCGGCCAGGTGGGTGCGTTCACCTCTATCGCGCTACAGGGCTCAGTTGGTTGCTTCTGGTGCTGCTGCGGTCAAAACCTGTGGCTGGTGTGGACAGCTGTCAGCTGTCGTGCACGGTCCCAATGGGGCTGGAGATGTCGGGGATCGGGATATCATAAGGCCGTATCATACAGAGAAAAAGAACAAGAACAGAAAGGGAATAAAATAAAAAGGTATCCGTACCTTTGGAATGAGAGAGATGAGTGCCAGCATTGCCAATCGCTCAGAGTATAATCGCACCATACACTCCATCGTGCCCTGGCTTACAGGCCGGTCTTCTTCTGGTTTTACCTTCATGGTGAAGCTTTTTGCTGTCCATCTAATTTCCTGAAAGGTGTCGGGTGACTTGAGCTTGGCCTCAGAGTGAAAAGCGGAGGTGAGAGACGCCGAGAAACAGTCGGCACGGAACAGCCGTCCCAGGGCTTAGCATACAACCGAGCTTCCGGAGAACCTGAACCACAGGTGAGGAATATCCAAGGGGTCCAAGGAAAGGAGGGGTTCTCCCATCTTAAACGTTGTCACACCTTTGTTTAGGGCTTGCTACAACATTGTCCTTGGGCGGCACTGCATTCCGTGATCGTGGCGCGGGCTGACCGTGGCACCCCATATATACTGGAATTGATACTGCATCTCATGTGGGTTTTGTGGGCATAACGACGCTCGAACGCGACGGGACGGGCGGAACTAGGTAATGAATGGTCGGCTTCTAATCTGCTGTGTCTGTCTCACATATTCTGGGCGTGGTTTGCTTTGCTACATCCTCTGCGAAGCCAAGATCTCGAGAAGGCCTTTAACACCAAGCGTCAGAATCGGGTATATCCAGCTGCCCGTCATCCCCCGTCCCCTTCCCATGGATGTGCCGTTGTTTCCAGCATCAAGCGGGGCTACCGGGGGGCTTGGCACCAGTCAAAGAACACCAGGGCGGATAGTGGCACCTCCCGCCCATGCTCTTGGCTCCTTGGGGCCCTGCGTCCCCACACGACCAACCCCCTAGGCCACCCAAACTACCCTGAGCCGAGCACTGGGCCCTTTGCGCGATTGCGTGCCGTCGCGACTCAGCTTCTTTGACCCTGTGATGCGCATTCACCCCGTGCGCATAGACAGGTACGCAATACTTGAGTATTTTACATTTTCAAGTGGTACCCTGAGTAGGTAACCCACCTCGGTTGGTGGTGTATAATCTAAACATGTTCAGGAACTCGTGGACCGTGGGAGGACGCGGAGGTGGTGTGGTGCACCTACTTTACTTTAAAGCTTGTAGGCTACCTCGGCTTGCTTTGTCGAATGCCCCATACATCGATCATCTTGCCTTGTCTTGGTTAACACACACTTCTTCCTGGTCGTGTCTTTGCCTCTAGGTTTTGTCTGCAAAGTCTTATCCGGAACACACCGTCTTTGCTTGCTGGCTTCAACCTGACCGAGCTACATACACTACTACCTACTCACCACCTACCTCCCTCCCTACCTACCTACCTACCTTAGCTTCCCGCCTGTCGTCTCGCCTGTCACCAGTTGCGGCTCGCCTCCCTCCCTCCTCCTTTCCGTCACAATACCCTCCTACGCCTTCACCTGCTTAGGTTCGGATCTATCCACCGATTTTCTCTCCACCCTGCCGCTCGATATCGACGTCGTGGACTTTTTTGCTTCCTTTCCTCGGCCTGGATATTCCTTCAAAACCTCGAAGGCCGTTGATCGAGCCCTACCACCACCGCAGCTTTAATCGCAATTATGGCGTGGGGTAAGAAAGAGCAACCGCCGCCCCCTTCGACCATTAGGTGAGAGACATACAGAGCGCGTCGCAAAACGAATCCCCCTCCACCCCCCCACCCAAACCTCGTCCTTCGATTGTGTCATGTCATACAACAAGCACATGTCAACCGTAGGACGTAGGACGCTGACCCGTGTGCGTTTGGCAACCCGCAGTCAAGTCCTTCCCCTCATCATCACCGTCGTCTTCCTCGCGGGCGTCGCCTGGGTGCTCTGGCACGTCTACCTCTCCGTCACCAAGATTCGGGAGTCTGCCTCGGAGCGCATGGGCAAGAAGAACGTTGTCTTCACTAAAGATGGCGTGCGGGTCGGGGTCAGGCACACCTCGGCCGAGAACTACGTCGACCAGACTCAGAGCTGGGTCGTCAAGGCCTGGAATCTGAGCGGGAACACTGTTGGCCAGATCAAAAAGACCAAGTAACGCGCGTCGTACGCCTCCCTTTCTTGTCCCAATATCGCCTAGGGAGCGGGCTTTACTAGCACTTTTATGGCGAAGGGCACGAGGAGAAGAAAATCGGAAACAATGCGATGGAAGAACAGGTCTTGGTTCTACACACAGCGATGGAGGTCACGGAACTCGCAAGTGAGCGCACGCGACGGATAGGCGGACATGAAGACACCCCGACAAAGCCTGCGGATGGTTAAAATAGACATGGCGGGAGAGGAGAAACGGGCAACGTGCATCGCCCGAGCGCCGAACTGGAACCTCTCCCCCGCGGGTTGGGATGGCACTTGCCGGAACATTTTTCATGCAGGCTTGGACAGTCTTGGCGTGATCAAGGTTGTTGCTCGAGTGTGTTTGTGTATGTGTTTTACCCGGTGCTTCTGGGCAGACATGGCGACGAGCGGCGGCCAGAGACAGATCCAGCCGTTTGCAACTGTATGGACCGAATTTGATACTTACAGGTGACTACATGTCCAATACAATAAGACATGGGAGATGACCTACAAGCTGAATCTATCAACGTAAACGCTGGTCTGTTCATGTTGCCGCTGCTCCTTGACACGTGGACTTGTTTAATGGTGCAACAAGGAACAAATACTTTTTGGTAAGAATGGGACTGTAAAACGTAAGATGAATGCCAACCGTGAGTCCAGCAAAATATAACTCAACGCCGTGGTATCAAATTCTTTCAACGCCAACACTTGGCTGTCGCCGTTCCTAACGCAAGACCTGGGAAGCCGTATCCCGGGATTTCTTCTTTTCTCTCTCCCCTCACCCTCGCTCCATCTTCGTCCCCGAGGATGCGCGACATCAATGTCCGCGCACTCCCCTCCTATTTCCTCCTGTTCGGTTCCGCCCCTGCCATCATTGCCAAAACGAACATCATAGCGGTTTGGATGGCTGGCAAACTCACTGGGCCCCAGGCCGCACGGTTAGCCAGTTTTGTACCACCCATTGTCCCGCCTGCCCAGCAGTCCCGGTGGCCTTGGCGAGCAATTCAGCCTTGTGTTTCTCTACAAACTCCTTCTGCATAGCCTCGCGCTGTTGCAGAGGGTTCATCGAGTAGCCTGCCGATGGTGGCGCAAGCCTCGCAGACAACAGCTTCTCAAAATTGTGCGCTTGCGGGTAAGGCGTGGCCATCAGGCCGTCCCTCCTGATGAGCATTGAGGGAATGCGAACTTGCATCTGCCGCGTGTGTTGGTTAGAATTATTGACGTGGCAATGGTACTTGTAGCTTACCTGTGACAGAATATGGGCATACTTGACGCCCAGCTCATCACCGATGAACTTCAAGCGTCCGACCACCCAGGCTCGTTGAGCATCTGTGGTGTAATCCTGGCCATGCAAACATGCCAAGGGCCAAGTAAGGAAGTATCCAGGCAGACCTTTTTGTGCTTCTTCTACTCCACAGGCGAAGCCCGAGATGTTTGCTCTCTCGAGTAGTTCCGGTCTCTTTAGGTGCCAGCCCAAGTGGTATGGTACTGATGCAATTATGTCGCTGATGGTGTCCACACAAGTGCGCGCCGCCGTGGCGTATTCTGGCGTGGTGCGGTAGTCCACCGGCGAGCAGACCCAAGCGGCGCAGCGAACGATGACCGAGGCGAGGATGAGACGGGACACCCTTGCCATGTTCCATACACTGGCAATCCAGAAGTCCTGGTACACGTCCACCCGACCAGGAAACACTTCGGCCTTGGCGTAGTCTCCGTTGGGAACGTTGTCCTCCCAGGCCACTGTCGTGTATTGAAAGTAGTCCGGCGTGTTCTTCATCCAGTTCACCATCTCTTGGTCGACAGTTTGTGCCCGGCGGATCATGTCTAGCATGATGTCGATGTTCTCTGGGCTTCGGGCCACGGTCGACATCAGTCGCGTGACTTCTGCGCGCAGCTCAGCCGTTTTAATGTTGAGTCTCTGACAATGCGCGGCGGACTCGTCTTTGACGGCGTCACTAAGCCACCACTCGACGCCCATGATGGGTGCTGTGCCCGTGCTGAGAGTGTGGATGATCATCTGGGTCCGAACGGCGATAAATAACAGTAAGCCGGTTTTGGTCCGGAGTTGCTTGCGACCACGTGCCTTGACCAATTGGATGGCACCTTCGATGTGCGAGCCCCAGGCGAACATGCCCATTTGGCGAGCAGTCATGTTTTCGAAGAGGCCCAGCATGAGGACAGAAGCAAGAGTGGCGTCCGACTTTGACTGGTCAGGGTCCTTGAGCGCGATATGAGTCTCGGCCAGTGCCTTGGTGTAGTGTCCCAAGGCCTTTTCACTCAACCCGGTTGCCAGAGCATTGGGGCGGTTTCCCAGCGATGCGAGTGCACACGCGTTGAAGGCATGCTGCAGATGGTGGTTCCCTTGCTCGACCTTGAGTAGCGGTAGCAGGTATTCCATAAAACCACGAGTGCTGCCCTGTCTGGGTAGTAGGACGTAGTTGGCGACAAAGTGGCAGCTGGCCATCTGTTCCACGGGGATGTCCAGGCAAGGAAGGACCACCACAGCCGGATCGAACTCCTTCTTGAAGGTGGGCGAAATGCTCTTGTCAGAGCCAGAAATGGACGGGTCGATGTCTTTACCCTTCTGGGCGAGTGCTTTGCGGTTTGCCTTTTGAGCCCTCCTCTCTGTCGCCTTTGTCTCATTCCTGAAAACAAGGTCGAACTCGTCCTTGTAGCCAGGGCACTGGCGGCGGGATTTGGCACATTGGTTACATGTAGGCTTTGTCTCGTCACACTACGCAGAAGTTTTGTCAGTACGCAGCTCCCGTCTGCCAAGTAACCTCGTTTGTTGCAACATTTCCGATTTATCTTACCTTTATCCTACGAGTCCTGCACATCTGACAGCCCCTCGAGGGTTTTCCGCAGTAGACCATGGTGCCGATTCGAGTCAGAATTATCGATGCGGTGCTGAGTGGCTGTCGAACCGTGTAGCTGAAGAAAAAACGGCGAGCAGGCGGACGTCTATAAAGTGCTGCCTGGTGAATATAGAGCTAAAAGGTGACCGGGAGGTTCGCCCGGTGGAAAGAGCGTTGAGGTTATTCAATGGTGGTTTAGCGTATGATGAGGGACGCTGGCGGTCGAGTAGAGCGTGAGCGTGCAAGATTGACTGGTGGTGTTTGGGTCAAGACTGCTAAGATGTGAAACCCTGAGGCAACCGGTGTGTATTCTAGAGTGCGGAGGCGACAATTGCTCGACCGGGGGGAGGGGGGGGGGAGGGGAAACGGCCAGTGTGACCATGTGGGTGTTTGGAACCAAGTGTCGGGGACGAGCCGGGTCCGGGAGCCGCTTGTTCGGGTTGAGATACTGTAGATGATAGAAAGGACAACAGTATGTGGCAAGAGACGGCAAGAAGCCAGCCACAGAAGCAGTGTTTGTTTGCCTTGTCGATTTCGCGAAGTCAAGGTGTGACAGTAGAGCCCGTGACTGGGTGCTAACAAGAACAGCCCGAGATTGTGCTATGCGCGGCCTCCAAGCGTAGATGGGGATTTGAAGGGTTGGAAGAGGAATGAAGATTGGAAAGAGGACGTAAGGTAAGATCACGCAATGGCCGGCAAGCGCATAGATGAAGGGCTTCCAAGCCACGTCGATGGTGTTTGAGACCCGGCGCAGTCGGGAGTCTCAACGGGCCCTGTTTCCTTTGCACGTCCCGGGATGACCGTTGTTTAGACGATCCAGGGTGGCCCTGGTCCCGAAGTGTCAAGATGGGATTGATGTTGCAGGACGTACAGCAATACTGCGGAGGTAGTGCTCGGCGAAGGATCTGGATGGGCTGAGAAATTGGGGTTTGAGCAATAGGTAACACATAGACCAAGGCAGAGCGAGCGGGTGATTGGACACTGTTATAATGATTTGTATCACTTCCTCTGGGAAGGGGGGAACCGCTCGTGCCCATTGTTTCTGTGGTCAAGATGGGGCACAAAAGACGGGGAATGCCGCCCAGGACAGGGGACGTGTGGGCAGGTCGTTTTCGGATTTACTACCTGTGGATGGTCTTGCTGGTCCTGTTGTGATAGGTATGGTGTTGGGAAATGGAGAGCTCCCGGTTGGAAAGGGTCTAGTTCCTTTTGACATGCTGGTCAGGCACACGATGGCACTTGTATCCCGCAGGTACCCTTCGAACTGATATGAGAAGAAGAAGAGGAAGAAGAAGAAGAAGACGACGAAGAAGAGGCCCCTGTGAACAATGGAGATCTGGAACATCCCCCATAGAATTATGCGAGCCCTACTAGGCACGATATGATGGCTTTGGCTTGTGCTAGTGCCTGTAGCTAACCATTGCGTTACCTTCATTAGGGGGGGTAGGCGGCAATAGACAATGGCGATGGGCTTCCACGGCTTCTTAGCCACAGGTGGAGGGAGGGAGGAAGAGCAGAGGAGGCATGAGCAGGGTGGAATTACGATGAACAGGGATGAAGGGCTTGAGCTGAGCAGGAGGATGCAGCAGGACATAACAGGGGGGGGGGGGGGGGGGGGGGGGGGGGACGGAAACGCTGCGCAAAAGGAAGCAGCAGGGGGGAGCCGCTTTGACGATGGGCTGCGGACATCGGACATGCAGATCCGACACTTACGAATAAGTCAGTGGCCGAGGTGAAGAGTGGTGCAGTGGGGAGATACTATACCATGCTGCTGATGAGACCCCATTTGTTCAATGGGGCTGTTGAATGGAGGGGTTTGGATACATGCTCAGTATCTGTACATCGTACATGCGACTTGGGTGAGTACTGGCCGCAGCTCTCACAAAAGGCGTGACAAGGAGGGAAGAACCCCGGTCAAGTCTGCCCGGCACATAGTCACGTATGTGTACAGTACGTCACGCTACCTAGTGGGTGTATCTACGTGACGTGTACGCTTCATGTACAGAAGAGTAGTGGGTACGTTAGGTTGCGCCAAGGAATCGGGAACTGAGGGGGGACAAAGCCGACCGAGTCTCCCGAATCTTGGATGGCGCCGGCCATGCTTCCGCCACAACCGCCATGCCATACCATGCCATGCTTTGTCCTCAGCTGCCTGCTATACGTGTACCTACTCAGGTACAGTTTGCAAGGCGGTTGATTTCTCATGAGGTTGCCAGGTACACAACAATAGCGATACAGTTGAAAAAACACAGTATAAGTATCATGCCCAATAAATACTCAGCATGATACTACGTATACCTACATGTCAGTTGTACTGCCTTGCCTTGCCGTTGGTTTGGGCTTTGCTCTCCGGCCTGGAAGATCTGAACCTCGTGGATCACCTCCTCACCTGGGCTTACTATTTGTACCTACCTCACTAGGTACCCTAGCCTTACTTGAAGCAGCTGCCGCCCCTCCAAGTAAGGCTAGTCGGTTGGCTGCTGAGGGGCTTCTGGTCTGCCGGTAAAAGAGTCAGCATGGCCTTTGAGGGGAGGTGGGACCGAAGATAACCTGTATATCTAATAAGCGTTGGCTGATATCATTCTAGCTGCATGCGTCAGGCACGGCTCTGTCTGGACGTCTGACCCAGTCCCCAGAGTTCTGGTTGGTGGCGGCGGGCGAGTCGCTAGCCCTGCTTCGACGGCGCTGGACTAGCGCTACCGTCTTTGGCCTTTGGACGGTTTTTACTGTACACTCAAAATGAGCAGCGCTAGCAACGGGTGACTCCGCGATCCCGGCGGCGAGTGGGTACGTACGTGCCTTGGCCAGTTGTAGGTTCCATAGTAGTGTACGCTATCCGTACATATACACTGCTAGATATAGGTACACAAGGTAATAATATATGTATATCTTGTCTGTCTGTCTGTCTGGCTGCCCGTCCGTCCCTCCATCCGTCAGGGTGAGGGCCAAGGTGAACAGAAAAACCGGCAAGACGTTGGTTGGGTACGGACCTCAGTCCCTTCACGAAGCAACGGCGGTCGGTGTGACCCCTCGTGATCTACTATCACGACGTAAGCCGCGGCAAGACAGAGAACAGGCGGCCCAAAGGCAGGGCGAAAAAGGCAATCTTATTCAAGACAGGACAAAACGAAGCGAAGCCGGTTGGCCAGGGGTGAGGAGGGGTGTCGACTTGTTTGAGTTGGGGGCCCCTACAGGTCCCGGTGATGTTGGCTCGACAAAGAAGCAAAGATGATGGACGGCTGGAAACGCCCCAAGACACCAGACCCAGACAGCACTCACACTCCGAATTACAGTGCCTACACTACCTGGGTACCCGGGTAGGCAAAGCACGGCACGGCACAAGCTCCCTTGCCAGGTCGAACGTGGCTGTTTAAAAAGGCAAAGGCGAGGCGGGCAGCGCACCTAATTAATATACACGTAACGAACGGTTTGGCAGACCGAGGGCATGCCACCGCGTAATGATCAATTACCCACCCGCCCATTTCCTTACTTACTACAATACAGTACAGGTGTTATGTACTGTGCACTACCTACTTATGTGCGTGCTTGACTTGTTGCTTGTTCGGCTCTGGCATCCGGTCAAAGCTCCTGCTCTCCGTCCCCCCCCCCCCCTCAGTTGATAGGTAGTCCGCCATCAATCTCTACCTACTCGGTATGCACGTTTGACAGAGAGGAACCTTATCTCGCTCCCGGAAACGCTTGAGTTGGATGTCCAACTGAGTTTTGTAGGCAAGCAACAAACTTTCCCCCAGCGCCTGCCTGCTCGACCCGACCGCCCGCATGTAAAGAAAAGAACCTTTTCAAAGCTACATGTCATCCATCGGGGGAGGGAGCACCGCACGGTCCTCGACACACAGACCTCTCGTGGTGAGGCACCCGTGGTGCTATGTAAACTGGGTACTACCTAGAAAGGCAGGCATGTACGGATACCATAACTGCCTCCTACCTGGTAAACTACCTAGATAGGTAAGATGCACATGTGCCCCACTCTTTGGTGAATCTTGCATTTGGATCCTCCTTGTTGGAACTGGCCGTACTGCGCTAGTGCGTACGGGGGGGGGGACACAAGAAACCCGACTGTCCTTCTTCATCAACCCCCTCTTGGTGCGACAACGGCGGTGATGAATGACAGGCACTTCCTTAGGGTCATTCCATCACACTACTTACGAATACTGCGTACACTCATCGACATCCCATGGTCCGCTTCCCCTCCCCTTGGTTGTCTTTGATGATGATGACTGTCTCGTCCGGTCGAATGGGTTCAGTACGGGGATTCTTGTGAGACAGTCATTGAGAGATACACCTCGGTGGCAGCGAGAGTAGCTTGGTACCTGTACTCTGCGTAAGGAATCGGCCATTCGTCCGCTGCGCCGCTTCACTGTGGCAGGCCATTGGCGAGGTATACAATGTTAGGTGCATAAGTGACTGCGCCGCCGCCACTGCTGGCTACTGATAATTCTCCAACCTTTCCGTTCCATTGGGTTCAATCCGCCGCCAAGTCTCCCCCAGGTCCTCGCAAGCTCAAGAGTCTGACAAGACGGGAAGCAGATCCATCAAGACTACTGGTATATGTCGACGACAGGCGTCGATGTCAGCCAAACCTATCCAATCACAATGTCCTCAGTACCTACTAGGGTGTAGGTACCTACCTACGCGATGGTAACCAGGCATGGCTGGTCTACCTAGCCCAGTAAACCGCACTTGGTTATCACAAAGCTTCATACCTACCTACCTACTTACCTATCCTGCAGAAACGCGCATCTGACGCGCTTTGTTTCCTCTGCTGCATCGAGTGCTGTGTACACACAATGTATCGTCCTGCTTTCTTCGAGGTACACTATTTTGGGCTTCAATCGCCTCAAAGGGTCGGTCCATGGAAACGCACTCATTGTTCAAAGTGTCTTGCAACTGCTGCTGCTGCGTATCATTCCTGCACACATCACTCCACACTTAGGTAGGTAGGTGACTAGGCAGGTATTGCCCACGCACAAGTTGGGTCGATCCTCTCTATCCCTGCGGATTGCGTTACACAGACCAAACCCAAGACTATGGATACAACAACTCAAAAAGAGCAAGCCAAAACATGACATATCCATGTTCCAGGCAAAATCCCCTTACTCGAAGCTGCAGACCCTTTCTACCCCAAGGGACGCGTTGACGTTCTCGCCTCAGCCCCTTCCAAAGGTCTCTTTTCTGCCCTCACGATTTGATCAAGCACACTGGCTCTCAGACAGTCGTTCTTTTACTACCTCTCACTGAGGAGGAGGAATAAGAAGAAGAAGAAGAAGAAGAAGAAGAAGAAGATCACCATCTGCCAATAACACTGCTTCTGCATGCATCATCCCACAATCCAGCACACCGTGCCACAGTACTTGTCTCCGTCTGTTCTAGAACAATCGGTTGTCACATCTTCTCGCATCGATTAACGAGTTGGCTCACTGGGTCCCAGCACCTGATTCATTGGCTCTGAAGTGCAGTGCGTCCCTCGAGGTGGCCCTCCATCACACCCATTAGTCGTGCGGGGTTCTGTTCTCAGTTGGACATGCGGTCACCTCCAAAATGCAAATTGTCAATCGCCGGGACAACTAGGCTTTCAAGACACATTGATGGCCCAGTCAGCCCGTTCCGTTCGGTCTTGGACATCAGGCTTTTGCAACTGCATGCAGCAACGGGAAGCCAGCGTCCCACAGTATTCACTTTTTCATTACAAAAATAAAATAGAATAAATCAGTTGGTATCCTTGTACGCATTTCAATTCAGAATCGCAAGCTTGATACATTTCCCAACCCCACAACTCAGTAGAACAATCTTAGACCACACCGAAGTCGAAGGCAAATTTTCCCTCACAGATGGAGCAGAGACCACCATCGTATACAGGTATACAATGCTCGTTCGCCAATAAACCGCCTCTACTACGCAATATTCAGTCACCTCTGAGCAGAATAATGCGCCTGCAGCACGTGGGTGTGGCAAACCATGACGTTGGCTAGCCCTTCTTGTCTCACGCTTTCGTCTCGTCAATGCCTCAGCTAGAGACAGGGACAGGAGGGGAAGCAGGCAAGTAACCCAGATTGAGATTGTTCTTCACCCCGTTAACATGTGCGAGCGAATGGATGGCTTCGATGACTAGGAGGTGCCAACAGGAACAGACACTTCTTGCCACACACGCTTATAACAAACGCACAAACGCACGTCTTCTCTGGTCCCGGGGGTTGGCTTGTCCCAATCCCGCGCCGAGTTCGAGTTTGGTGAACGCACACGGAGGATAAACCTCGCTTCTCGCTCATGAATCTTCGCCTCTACTCTCATATATAATCACGAATATCAATAATTGTAATGCAAGGAGAGCACACAGCCAACCAGACTCCGGATCCAAAGCTCCCAGTTCTTCCATGGTCATAGGCGTCCAGGCGTCTAGGTAAATAAATGTATGGATCGATCACGCAACAATTTTGGAGGGGAGAATGGGGGTCCGGGTGGCATACTTCCCGCCCCCTTCTCCCTGGATACAACCAGTCAAAAACAACCAGCCTAATCCTGCCAAAAGTTGTATGAGTCTGGAAATGTTTGCGGGCTTGTCTTCTCAGCATGTGGCATGTGCTGGCAGTTACTTGACTTGTGCCCGTCCCAGCCCCCTTTCGCTATCAGGTGATTACAACAGCGAGTGCTGCTTGAAAGGACAAGGGGCAATGCTCGCAGACTTTCATCCTGATACGTCTATATGCATCGTGCTTCACGGTGTCCTTTTGTAGCTGCGCCGCTGAGTCATGCCTCTTGAACGTCTTTTCGAAGACAATATCAATATATTGTTCTTACGGAGCCTGTGGCGCCGTTCCACCTCTTCAATTTCGCTCTCGCTGGGAGATCAGCAAAGGCTCGAGGCTTTAGTTAAATGAATGTCAATCATCAATGGCACTATCGGAAAGGTAAAACTTGTGTGTCTCTGGCATTTGTTTTTCCACGCGTAGACAGATGTATGTACAAGCACCGGGCAAGGATGCTTTCGGGGCTGCAAGAGGCCGGCAGCATGACGAGGAATCAGGATGCGGCTCTTTGGAAATCGTTGGTATCTTTTTCTATATCCTTCACACCTGGACTGAAACCTCAGCACCAGCCCGTTTAGCCCGTGGTATGTCTTTATGCTACTTCTATGCCATTCTGCTCCTGAGCCATATCCCAGCTGGCATGCCTGCTGTCATGATCTTTCCATTGAGTGGGCATGACTCTTGAACTCCATGTCTCGAATATGGCGATACACAGCCGCGGCTTCTGATCGTAACCCTGCCGGTACATCAGAGGAGCGGTACGAGTTGGGAGAGATCCAGGCCTCCAAGAAGGGCCCACCTGTGTAAGCAGGCCCTTTTGCAAGAAATCGGGTCCTCCGCAAGGTTGGCAACAAGCCAGCCTAGCCCTCGAACAAATCAGCCACTCCCTCAAGAGCATCTGGCGTAGCCCGTCCTGCGTCGACAACTCCGCCACCCCGCGTTCTTGTTTCATTAGCAGGCGTCATGAACTCCTGGGCCATTTTGCTGCGGTTCAGCTTCTTGCTTCGTCCGAAACTGCTGTTCTTGGGGAGTTTTCCCATCTCAGCGATGCTCACCCCCTTGAGGTCCTTGAGAAGATCAAGTACCAACGCACGCTGTTGACGTGTGTGAGATGCCGGCTTGGAAGAGAACTCGTTCAGCCTGTCGAGGTCCGCTTGTCTGATGTTAGGCAGAGACATGAGCACGTCCCGAGGGGTGCTGGTTACTGGGCTGTAGTAGACCACAATGGCTGCAATCAATGAGGCCAGATCCTTCTGTAGATCTACGAAGTATGGTTCATGAAAGGAGGTGATGCAGGCCCGGAGTACATCTGCTGAGATGTACTCTCTGATGGCGGTGGCTACCTCTGGAGAAACTGGTGTTGTGTCAAGGTGAGGGTCTCTGTTGGGCGGTCCTACCTCAAGCCCATCCTGCGGAATGGTTTTTGGCGAGAGCGGTTCCGCCAAGCAAAAGTCTGGAACAATGGAGCGGAACACTCGCAAGATTATGCTACAGCACCGAGTATCTCGCATGCGAATGGCGTGGGTGCAAAAGAGCAGCAGAGGCTCTACAATGGCCGACTGCATCAAGCAAAACTTCCTAAGCGATGGGTATTTCCGTGGCTGCTCGTGGCTATTCTGCGTTCTCAACAACGAAGGATCTGAATCACGAATTAGTCCAAAGCTGTGGTATACTGTACCGCCTCCTGGTGAGATGTGAGCCATATGTCCCGCGCCTGCTCCCTTTATTCCTTCTCCAGTCGAAATGTTTGAGAAAATGGCAAGGATGAGGAGTTAAAATACTAGAATGCAGGGTAGATAGGCTGGGCTGCTCGGAGACTTTATATCGAGTGGAGGAAGAAAAAGGGTTTGAACGAACTGGTGCGAGGAGACAAGAACAATGCATAAAACCTGGGATAAATCCAGTGTGGAAGCGATAAGACTTACTTCTTTTCGTGGGGTCCAAGAAATCTGCTACCATGATCACCGCAGTGTACGTGACCTGGCGCAAGATACTTTCAGACTTCATCTCCTCTGTGAGTGCATCTGCCGCAGCTTGTATAGCTTGTTGGCGCTCAAGGTTCTCCCATTCCGCGTTGATCTTGGCATCCATCTGCTGGAAACAAGCTGCCAACAATGGGGGGAGGAAATGTTCTCGTTGTTCCAATGGACAGTCGTCCACCAGGTATCTCACAAGATTGAGCAGGTTGATTTGCTGATGTGCAGAGAGATGGAACGAGTTCTGAAAGAGGGCCTGCGCAAGCGGACCAGGCAGCTCGCTGAACCCGTAGAACTGCATTTCCAAACGGCTCATGCAGTAAATGATGGCGTAACACGTCTCCCTAACAAACCTTACAGTTCCGCGAATGGTCGAAGCGAGCCCTTCGAGTGTATTCTTCTTGTCCATGACGCGAGCATAAAACTCATCCTTGCTACCCTCTGAGATGCCCGCCTGCCAGAATCGATCGCTGAGGACATTGCCGACGACAGAACGAGTTTCGGGAGGTAGTTCTGTCCAATTGTCCGGGTTGTGCGATGCGTGTGCATGGCTATGCAGCCAGTCAGTCAATGTCAAGCTACACTTGGTGGGTTATCTTTACCTGAGGAATTGTAAAAGATCTGGCAGGATCACGGGAAAGCTATCATGCCACAAGCGATATGATATTTGAAAAGGATTGGATGACTTCTCCAACTTCTCAACTGAGAACGAGAGGAAAGACTTCGTAGGGCGAAGCGGCAACATCTTCAATCAAGTAAGCCTTCTGGGATTTGTTAATTCTGTACAAAAACTGACCTTTTGCCTCTCCTCCAGCTCACTCTGTAAAGTCAGGCCTTCGGCATCTAGCTCGCAAGAACCCCAGTCACTGACCTCGTGGACACGATGGCTCATGAGATACCTCTTGGCCTTGTCCAGAGCCATCAACTCGCAGAAGCCTGAATAAGATGAGAGTGAATTCTTGAGTTCCTGGTTCTGCCATGAAGACGTGACAGGTTTAATGAACTCCTGTAAGCGCTGGGCTTGACTGGCAGGGTCGATGTTGGACGCCCGGTGAATGATGATGAAGAGAAAACTCTGATAGGCAATCTGGCGCTTCTCGTCCAACGTGCCAGATGAGATCATATCGTTTACTCGTGCCTCTATTTGGTCGTACACTGCAAGCAAGTGATCGGGGACCTTTGACGCGAGCCTCTGTAACTCTACCATGCTTTCGGACTGGAAGTCTTTGATGGCCTCATTGAAGGCACGATGCTCCGGTTGAGGGGTAGGCCATGTCATGAGAATGTGTTCAAGGACCTTGAGCATGAATCCTGGGTTCTTGTCGAGCGCTGTGGTCGAGAAGGCTACCAGGAGTTGCAAAACCCTCTTTCGGATCAAGGGATCCTCAAACTTCATTTCAAGGAGTTTGGTGCACCAGGATTCTAGGTCTCTCTCCAAAGCGGCACGCTGTTGTTCCTGGGATTGTTAGTATCATCCTGAGTGAGAAAAAAAATGGTGACAAACATAGTCTGGTAAGCTCTGTTGAGTAGTGCTTGCCCTCCATTTCATGTAGCCCTTGAGCGCGGCCTCGATGACGGTGAATTGTGCATCAACACGCAAAACCGGCATGGAATGTTTGACATATTTCGTAACTACACGATCAGCTTTTGACTTCCGGGAGCGGTGAAATGCATAAACTCACTGTCCATAGGTGGGCTGTCGTCATACAGACGCTGCAAAACCTGCTCTGCCTGGCCGAGAACATGATAGACTGCCTCAGACAGCTTCAGCTGGACAATAGTCTCAATGACCTGAGTGCTGTACCTCCTGTAGTTGCCGAGAAACGCATGCCTCTCGGGTACGGTGTCGGTATCCTCCATGAGGAACAAAAACGTGGGGTCTTGAGTGTCCTCAGGTAAATTCTCATACCTGATCAAGCGAGAGCCACAGACTTCAAGAAGCGGGCCAACGAGATGGCTATTGGCTGGGTTCTGTCCGATCAGCCTGTTGTTCAGGAGGCGAGTCCAGGTTGCCAGGACAGGAATTGCTATAATGAGACTTTGGCTCTGTACGGTGATCAACAGCAGGTTGAGAAAGCCGCCAACGTCTGCGTTTGTTGGTATGGCGGAAAACCTCCGGTCAAGGTAATTGCCGAGCAGAGATAGCATCTACATCCAAAGTAAGCATAGTGCGCATTGTAGCATGTCATAGGCCATACTTCTGAGAACTTCTTGCCAAATTGGTACTTGTCTTCGTCAATGTCCTCAGCATCGACGGCCGACCATTCAAAGAGCCTCTTTAGGAGATCTACCGAGCTAGCATCGTACATGGGCGCGACAAGGTCCTTGAATTCTTGCTCGGAGAAGTTCGAACGAGAGTAGAGCGCATGCAGAGCTTCCAGGGAGGCCTGTTGCAGGTAAGCTAGTGCCCATCGCGAACTGGCCAGACTAGTAGAGGGAGGTCCGGGTAATTACCTTTTGAACAGAGACTTCGGGTGTCGCAAGGGCTCTGCACATGACGGGAACGCAATTGGCAACGGCGACAGACTTGGGAATAGCCCAAGGCATGAGGGAATAGAAGACGGATAAAGATTTCACGGCGCAAGAGCGGATTTGGTCGTTGTTTTGGGCGTCCCCGGTGAGGCATTGACTGAGAAACTCGGATACCCTGCTAAGCCACCCTTCTTCCCCGAAGCGCACCTCGGGGCCAGCGGCTCTATTGGGAAAGGCTTCTCTCAAGACGGGGGCCGAGGTGAAGACTTCGACACAGCTTCTGCTGAGTACGCCTTCGCGCATGGCCACGACAGCGTCGTCGCCGTTAAACACCTCATCGGACAGTGTCTCGAGCACGAAAAGGACGAGCTCCTTATGAACAGAAGAATCGGGTATCTGCCAAAGGCGAACCAGGAGCTCGTCCATGTCCATCCACTCGGAGCCCCAGCATCTCTTGGCGACTTCCACCCACAGCTGGGCTGTCTTGTTCCTAATGTATAGCGGGTCGTCCTTTGACAGGTCGCGGCAGAGCTCCAGCACCCACTCGCGCAGCATGATAGACTGCTGCTCGTTATATTCGGCCCATTTCTGTTTGATTGCGTGCTCGAGGAGGGACAGAGCATAGTGGCGCACGACGGGAGACTGCGACTTGTTGGAGGCAAGCGTAAAGCCGTGGAAGGGGGCCTCGTCTATACTCTTTATGTTCTCGAGGAAGAGCTGGGCATCTCGACGGGATTCGTTGGAAGAATAGGGGCTGTGTATGACCTCGAGCGCCTGGTGAATCTGGGAGATGATGTCGCCATTTCCGCCGTTCACGGAAGCAGCGTTCTGGCCCGTGGCAGATGCGCCATTGACCGAATGTCCGTCCATGATGGGCTAGACTGATTGCAGTACACCAGAAAACCCCAGCCTCGAAAGCTGTTTATCCAGCCGTTGGCTCAATGTTGGGTCATACGTTGGTCGTGGTTTCGGCGGAGACTCGACGGTGGGAGGTTGGAATGGCGGAAGGCAGTATCGGGGGCACAGGCTCAGTGAGAATTGCTGCCCAAGAAACAGATGCAAGAGTTAGCGAGAGGCTGCAGTCGGTTGGAAAATAGCAGAAGCACAGCGGATAAGGTCTTACAGGATGTACAAGGATCTGGATGCACTTCTCTGAAGCGCCTGTTGCTCCACGGGCAAACAAGATAGGTGCGCCCCGTTAGAGCTTGCTTCGATCCTGTCCCCAAACACACGGGAAGAGGTCGGAGCTGCGAAAGGGTAGGAATTAGAAGGGATTCGGTAGAAGCAAGAGCAAGAGCAAAATCAAGCAGTCGTGTAGACAGGCGATAAGATAGCAGGGGCGAAGTCGGAAGCAAGTTCGGCAGTAACAAATGCAGCAGCAGCATCGACAAGCATGATTTGCAATATCCAAAGCAGAGAGGAAGCGAATAAATGCGGCGGGAAGTGAATCGGTCGGTACCTTGCGTAAGGCAGGCCAACAGTGGGGATAAGTCGCGCTGTCCGTTCTCCGCTGGCCGCTGGCTGACCAAGGGGGTCACTGCGAACCGTGTACCTGGAGCTGGGCTGGGCCCGGCCCGGCCCTGGCCTTGGCCCAACTGCCTGTGATGCCTAACCTTTCGAACCTCCACTCCGTACATCACAACACTGTGAATGCGGAGAGAGACTGCCCGCCCCTAAATGGTACGGTACCTCTTTATGAGGTGGGTGGTCTTCAATTGACCATTCTCGTGGCTCCCGCTTCCATGTTTGGGGTGAGTAAGGTGTTGATACCCGTACCTCCCCGATGCCTTCGGTGACTTCCTCTCGGTCTCACTTGGAGGTGACCAATACCTCATTTGCCTACCAGTTTCTAGAAGGGGAGTCACTTGGTGTGTTCACCGAGGGCTATAAAAACGTCGTCCCGGGAGCCCGCGTCGATTCCCTACAGCAAATTTTGATGATTTGTACTGCAATGCTATCATATATGGCAAGCAGACTTGAAATAAAGTTCTATTCTTAACCAATACTCTATTGGTTTTTGTTATTAAGATATGTAACTACTACATACCAAGGCACAGAGCCCTTTTCTTGGTGATCATAAGCACCATGCCCAATGTTGACATTCGCCTTGTGTAATGGCCCCCTAAATCGTATCTGCCTCCCATAGACATAAAAGCTTGTCATAGAAACTCGTAGACACACATTCGAGGCGGCGCTGCCCTAGCCTGGGGACGAAGTCACTGCCATAATTCATGCTCTTATGTTCCTCAAACCGAGCCAGGACCCTGATATCCCATTCTCCGCCATCCAATGGCCCCTCCAGCTCAACAATTCTGGCGCCAGCATGCATACATGATGCGAGAACTCTCAGGCAGCAGCGACCGTCACTCTCGTGTATTTCGACCAACTTAAGTCTCCAGACGCCTCCTTCCAGATTCTTCTCGCCCAATTTATTGAATTTGCGAAGACCGTACGTTTCATGCGGAGGGTGCACGGCAAAAATCCGTATCTTGTCATCGTAGCTGCCCGTAACCAGAACCCTCGCGCCGTCCGTCAGTCTGGCAGCAATTGGCAAAATGGCCGTCACACCGGCACCGTGTCCCCCAATGTTGAGAGGCGGGCTCAAGGTCCTGAGTCCAACACCGTCTTTCTTGCCATCGTCGCTGTCGTGCGTACATGATGCGTACCGGAGCTCAGAATCATCGCCTCCAGAGTAAACCACGAACGGGTCCTCGGTAATAGAGAACGCCACCGTCCAGGCTTCCAGAGAATGTGTTATCACTGGCCCCGAGTCGTTGTCTTCGATGATTCGCCATGAGTTATCGAGCTTCACGACGCGCACCTCGCCGGCAGAAGTCGTAATCGCGATGGAAGATGCGTCGTTGGTGTTCCAAACTCCCGAGAGAAACAGGATGCCTTCAGGGACCTCGGATATTCTGCTTGTGGCCAAATGCTTTAGTGGCTCTGAAACATCTGCATCTGGGTTCAATTTAAATATGGATAGTGTTCCTGTACTGGAAACCACAGCCATGATGTCATGCATGCTCGGATGGGGGCAGAAGTGTAGGTCGAGGATGGCTGATGGGTGAGAGACGGTTTGAACATGGTGTCTAGAAGCAAGTCAAATCCCATACCACAGTGTGCCAGGGCTCCGCCAACTCACACTGAACTGTTTTCTAGGCGGAATACAACGAGACTGCCGTTGCGGTTTTGGATCTTCTTGGCGACGGAGGAACCTGCATCCCCCGACTCATCCGACGGCTCCTCGTCCTTCACCAAGTTGTAAGTTCCAACCACGAAATACTTTGGATGTGACGGGCAAAACTCGATGCAGCTTGGAGGTAAGTCCAGAACAAGAGATTGCTTGGACGCAACAGCGACGCTTCGTTCGTGGATCATTCCTGGATCGTGGAGATTCCACTCTTTTGGGGTCGAAAACAGAAGGAGGGGAGCAAATCCTTGGCCTTTGATGTCGGCCGAATATGTCACCGTTGTCTCAGGAGACGTGCGGTGTAGTGTGATCCTGGTCGTCTTGGTGTTTTGTACTACGGTATCGGGCCAAAGTTTAACCCCCTCGTCAGGTAAATGTGGCCGAGCTTTTTCGATTATGTCAGCAGTAGGTACTTCAAGGTTATTATGCACATCCAGCATAAATCTGACCAGTGAGAGTCTCAAAATCCATGGGTCACAACTCCACATAACTCCACACTACTTGTTAGGGAGTTTATACTTACCCATCACACGTAGTATTGTATCCGTAATTTTGCATCAAAGGCTCAGCGTGGGATTTGGTGCAAGGATCTAGTTACCAAGCAGGGAAAAAAAGAAAGCAGGCGCGTGGTGGCTAGAGAATTTCCGGGAGGGGATCGGCCGCGCGCTCCGGGGAGCTCGGAAGAATCCCGCAACTTGTACCCCGGCATTGGCAGCCGCTCATCGGATCGGGTCCTTGCTATCCTTCCCAGGCTATTGCGTCCAACCCCCCTTCGTCTCCCCTATACCTATAGGACTCCACGCAACTTGCAACATCATCGTGGCGCAATGGCAGAAGACTCTGCAGCCGTCTGATGCTTTGCCGAATGCGAAAGTTTATTTATCGAGGGAGGTTCACCGGTTCAGGGCGTTCTTTCCTTTCCGTAGTACTTTTCAACGGGTTCTTACACCGCAACTCCACGGCAAGACACGAGTCGTCAATCTTGCGTCTCAATCGTCAGTCACATTTCGCATCCGGCGGCACTTCCAACCGTCGGAATGAGCTCGGACGAATCCGACTTTTATGGTTTGTGTCGAGACCTGAATGAACCTGTACTCAATGGCTAACTCGTGAGCTAGGAGACGATGAGACGGTAGCTGGGCTCGAAACTCGGATCACATCCTTCAATGTTGCTCAGTGGTGGGAAGAGACCAATGCTGCCCATATCAATCGGAGGGTGGAAAAGAAGCCTCTTGAAAGCACTAAGCTCCACAACCCGTACGCTGGCGTCCCGTACGCGTGGCAGTTGACAGAAACAGTCGACGATTTCCTTGCTCGTCTCCCTCCCGGGACAACCGAGCACGACGATCGCCTCCCTTGGATCTTCATCTGTAATCCGTACATCCATCGCAAAGACAAATTTGAAGCCCAGAACCAGCGCAGTAGGGGTAATGAGGATGAGGCGCCCGAGGAGGAGGGCTCCCGGCTCGATACGTTGATCGAGGGAGGCATCGAGAGGCTGAATATTTTGCTGAACTTCAAGCAGGGCATTAGCGCAGCCAACAAGTCCATGGCGGCCAAGACGAGAGAGATGACTCAAGAAAAGAAGGAGGCCATTCAGGACATCTTGGGTCTTGCACATGCTTGTAAGATCAAAGCCGGCAAGGCAAGCATTCTGTGGTCTCGGTGGTGCAATGTTCGCAGTGACTGATCCTCGTCAGTAGTGGATGCTCTTCTGCCAACCCAAGGATGTTGACGAAGTCTGGCGGGTTGTCGCGAGGGCTACGGCCAACAACAAATTGGGAATCGCTGCCAAGGTTTCGCCATGGAACTCGTATGACGACCCCACCGGGCGCAAAGACCGGATCGTGTGCGTCTACACGGCCGACTTTAGTGACAAGGGAGACGTCACTCGGGTTCTAGAGAAGCTTCGGGAGCTGAAATTGATCGAGGCTGTTGGACGCCCCATCTACTACAAGCCAGGTGCGTACATACTGACTTTGGTGCTGTTGTACATGTGTTCAGACTAACTAGGCCCTAGATGCGTTCACATACCTGGGTATCGCCTACGGTAATCATTGGGATGTCAAAGCCTCCATCTATAGCTCCACCGATCTTTTGTCAAATTCTCTGCCCGCGGGTCATACGACAAGGCCTCCCGAAAGGGGTCATAAACGGCGCTGATAGGGACGGGAAGTTGCTTCCTGAACAAGAGCCGTATTTGGTGACGAAAGCACTGCATTGGAATATATACTCATAGAGCACACGAACAAGGAGACCTGAACCATTCTCGCATGTTCGGTTGGCGTCTAGATGGAGGGAGGGCCAGGAACACTGCCTTGAGCTCTATACATGTCCGTCCCGGTATCTTTTGACGTAGTTGCGCGTCGGCATTCGTGTCAACTCGGGACGCCTGAAAAATGCGTGTGCTATCAAAGTACGTAGCTGAGTTTCGCAAATCAAGCCACCAGACACCCTATGCCGTATTTTCCACTTGAAATATTGCTCGCTCAGCTTCCCTCCTTGCGCCCAGAATGTGCTCAATGACCAGAATGCATGTCCATTGCCTATGCCATTCAATGTTGCCATTGTGCAGTCAGGAAGATGAACGCCCCACCCAGGAGAATGAACGAGCCCCTTACGCCGCTCTAGGGCTACTGACACGGCCTCTGGCCGTACCATCCTTACCCGGGGCATCACCTATTCGTTGGTCCGAATGCTAGATGACGATGCAAATACTCTCCAGTAGCCCTTTGGACTTGACTAGCATACCTTCGGAATCACGCTCTAGTCACGGAGACTGGCCGTCTGAGTCCTCGAGGGCAGCGTCCGGATCGATGGATTTGAGCAGCAGGACCAACCTGTAGGCGCTATTTCCATTAAGGTAATACCTGTGCAGTTTCTTGGAGCGCAGGAAGCCTAACCGCTCATACAGGCGCATGGCCTGAGTGTTGGTCTCTTCGGTTTCCAAAACGACCTCGTCAGCACTTCGCTGAGTCATGGCATCGATGGCTCTCTTCACGAGAGCCGTTGCGATGCCCTTGCCGCGGTACGGGGAGGCGACAGCCAGCATGGCGATATAACCACGACGCGTCGGCGGCGAGTGAGATGAGTGAACCTCAAGCTTGCACACAATCACGCCGATGAGAGATGAGTCGACAGGGTCTAAGGCCTAAATTGTAGTCAGCAACACAATACTGGCCAAGTGGTTATGGGAGAGGAAGCTGAATACCATGAAGCACAAGTGGCCCCATTGGTAGAGAAAATAGCGGTAAACATAGATGCTGTAGGGTTCGCTCAAATCCTTTGCGATCAGCGAGCGGATGGCGGGTAGATATGTCGCTTCTAGACCGTGCTCGTATTGGATATACTGCAGATCCGCCGGTAAATGTGTGGTGCTGGAAACGTCCATATTGGTGGTTTAGGTTTGCAGAGAAGGACAGCTTCTTTGGCAGCAATGTAAAAGGGACGAGGAAACGCAGCAGAATACGCGAGAGTAGCGGACGAGCCTAAACCGGCAAAGGATTGGTGTGCTTAACTCATGACAATTTTAAATCGCAACGGAAATCAAATGCGAAGAGGTTGCTGGAAAAGGCGAGAGGCAGAAGCTGCGAGTGAAAACCCCGGCGAATAAGAGCGCCGACAAAGAAAAGAAAGAAAAAAAAAGGGGGGAGGGGGGAGAAATGCAGAGGCGCGGCTCTGCCGCGAACCTGCTGGGTATGATGAGATGGAACGAGTCCGGTGAGTTGGAACCACGATCGCGGGCTGGAGCGTTTGCAGAAGGAAGTGACGGACGGGTTTGTATGTATGTAGCGGGTGAAAAAGTGAATCGTATGTCTTGCAGTGTACTTCTTGGACTTGACCCTTGGGCTGTTTGCTTGCTTGCGTGCTGTTTAACTACCTACCTAGGTGTTACCAGATGCAATGAGCTCCACGTCCGTGTTCGTGTCCTGGCAAAATCAGTGGTCGGAGGTCCAGCAGCCAGGCCGTTGCTCAAGTGGGGCGCGCCCGGATACTTCCCACTGTCAGCCAAGTGTCACACATCAACCTTGGACTGTCATCCACAATCACATGCCAAACGGCTACGACGAGTTGTTGCCTGTGTAAACCATGAGGGAGCTTGGAAAGGGGGTACGTTACCTGTGCTGCTGTCTTATTGGATTTCTGCCTACGTAATATACTATTAAGGCAGCGCATGACCACCGCTGGGACTGCATGGGAATAGAACGAAGGGCACACCCTCCCTGCTTGCCAGCACGACAGGCACGGCATTACGCCTTCTTGAGTTGTTTTCGAGGCTGTTGAAAGCGCCAAACCCGGAGAATTTCTAGAGACAGGCGGTTTTCTATTTGGGTTAAAGTGGTCATGGCAAGTTGCGAGGCTGGACGCAAATCATGCTGCTTAATCATAAGGGCGCCGCCGCCGTGGCCCAAAATGCGCGAACACCGTCAATGCTAAGGATCGCGACCTGCAGCAACACGGCTAGACCCATCGTTGCGCATTCGCCTCGAACCCTACACGTCTATCTAGACAATTCGGGTGCTTTTCTTGATTCTGTCCCAGATAGGTATCACATGGGTGTCTCTGCTGTCGCTCAATGGGACTGACTGACTGCCTGCTGACCGCTTCCGGATCCAACTTTTGGGACGGAAATATTCTCCGCCCTTTTCAGAAGGGAAAGATACGTGCTGGCCTGCTTCTGCCGGAAGGCCGCAAGCCCTCATTCCAGTGGAGTCAGTCGTGCCCAAGGCGGAACGGTACCTGCCCGTCTGCCATACTCATGCGTCTCTACTGTACCTACTTACCTAGGTAGGTAGGTGGGTAGGTATGTCGGCAGGTAGTAAACACTGTACATCGTGTACATGTTAAAGGCTGCGAATGGTGAACAAAAAGACAAGGAGACGCTGGGACCACCAGCAGATTGACGTCACGCCGGATGCTCCCAGGGGCCAGGAGGCCACAGCCATTCGCGCATATACACTGATGGACCTTTGGTTTTTTTATGCCTTGCCCCCGCCCGTCTTGTCGTTTCCTCAGCCGCCTCCAATACCTAGGCACCAAAGCTAGGTGGTTTATTTCATCTCCGAGCTCCGGATCCCCTGCTCTGTGCTCTGCCCTGCTCTATCGGCACTCCGTTGGCTGGCGCAGTCCCTCTCAACTACGGAGTACCTGGACGCTCGCCCGTGTGTTGTTCAGGTTCAGTCTTGCTAGCGTCGCGACTGTCGCCATTCCATCTTGCTAGCTGATGGATGGCGAATTTAAGCTTTGCGCACCGCTCTGTTTCTGTCCCTAACCACCTAATATTCTCTCCCTTTCCCCTTTGCACACCCCTTGCTTGGCCCATTGGCTCGACATCGCCCGCCCAATCTTCCTAACAAGTGTCGAGCCATCCCCCTCGCAGCGCGCCGCAGGCCCTCGTATTCCACTCTCAGGTATGAGCTACTTGATCCTGTCTAGTTTCACTTACACCGACCTCCCTTGGCCGCTTCGACCTTTGATCTCACAAGCTGACTTTCTCATCCCGTCAGCGTCATCCGCTCGCTCACGAATACCGCGACGGCGGCCATGTCTTCCTCAACCCTTAGGCGCCGAGCACTTCCCGTCGATACGCAAGTCGACAGCGAGCCATCCACTCCCCGAGACGAAAGCCCCGAAAAGTCGGAAAACACGGCCCACGTCGTCCACCATGTGAAGCCCAAGACACGGAAGCGCCGCAATGGCGCCATCTTTTTGCTCGGCAGCCTTTTCGGCATCATAGCTGCCGGCTTCTTCGCAAAAAGCAACGATCTCATAGACTTCCCCGAGCTTGGGGAGCTCAGCATGGATAGTCTTTTTGATGTCCTGCCTGCCGGGCTGGTCAAGGACATGCGGGATCTTGTGGTCAGTAACACTTCGTATCTCGGCTTCGAGAGGGACCTGGCGCCTAGCTGGCCTGAACTAACCTGCCTGCTCGTGAAGCAAGGCGAGCGCGAGTTCGTCGATAGCTACGATGCGTTTTCTGTAGGTTTACAGGCCCGCGCCGAGGGTCTCAACGCCCATCACCCAATGATAATGGTCCCCGGCGTCATTTCTACAGGCCTAGAATCCTGGGGTACCGCCAACGTCTCCCGTCAATATTTCCGAAAACGCCTCTGGGGCAGTTGGAGTATGATGCGAGCATTGGTTTTGGACAAGGAGAACTGGAAAAGACACATCATGTTGGACCAGGAAACCGGTCTTGACCCTCCGCACATCAAACTGCGAGCCGCCCAGGGTTTTGACGCAACCGACTTCTTCATCACCGGATACTGGATTTGGAACAAAATATTCGAGAACCTAGCGTCAATAGGCTACGACCCGACCAACTCCTTCACGGCAGCCTACGACTGGCGCTTGGCTTACCCGAATCTCGAGACTCGCGATCAATACTTCTCGAGGCTCAAGTCCTACATTGAAACGGCACACGAGTTCTCGGGAAAGAAAGCTGTTCTCGTATCTCACAGCATGGGAGGACAGGTTCTGTTCTATTTCTTTCACTGGGTAGCGTCGGAGAGCGGCGGCAAGGGAGGCGACGATTGGGTCGAGCAGCATGTCGAGGCATGGATCAACGTGAGCGGATGCATGCTTGGCGCCGTCAAGGACCTAACAGCCGTCTTGTCGGGTGAAATGCGCGACACGGCGCAGCTCAACGCATTTGCCGTTTATGGCCTCGAGAAGTTTCTGAGCAAAGACGAAAGGGCGCAGCTATTTCGCGCGATGCCCGGCATTTCGTCAATGCTCCCCATCGGCGGGGAAGCTGTCTGGGGCAATTCCACTTGGGCCCCAGATGACCTACCAGGGCAGGATATTTCGTATGGTTCTCTCCTCAACTTTCGTAGCGGCATGAACTGGACAACACCGGATCGAAACTTAACTGTCGAGTCGGCCATGGACTACCTCTTCAACACGACCGAAGGGTGGTACTCGAGGAACGTGAAGGGTGCGTACTCGCACGGCGTAGCACACACAGAAGCCGAGGTTGAAGCCAACGAAAAGAACCCTCAGAAATGGATCAACCCGTTGGAGACGCGACTGCCACTGGCACCCAGTCTCAAGATTTACTGCTTTTACGGCGTGGGAAAGCCCACGGAGCGGGGATACTACTACCGGTCACCAGAGATGTCCGCTCTGACGAACCTGAACATCACAATCGACACGGCTCTCACGCAGGGAGAAGTAGACCACGGCGTCGTCATGGGCGAGGGCGATGGAACGGTAAATCTGCTCAGTACAGGCTATATGTGTAACCGGGGATGGAACTACAAGCGGTACAACCCGGCGGGTGCCAAGGTAACTGTTGTCGAGATGGAGCACGAGCCCGAGCGGTTCAACCCCCGAGGCGGACCCAAGACGGCAGACCACGTTGATATCCTTGGGCGGCAGCATCTCAATGAGCTCATCCTGAGGATTGCGGCGGGCAAAGGCAACACAATCTCGGACTACGTCGTAAGCAACATTCTGGAATATGCCGACAAGGTCAAGGTGTACGATGACGGCGAACGACCGGCTCCAGAGGAGGAACCTTAGCAAGAGACCACGAATGTTATGGTTGGGACTTTTTATGACGGGGTCGTTTAGAGGCGTTTGTGGCGCATTGCACGAGGGTATCGGGAGGATCGGGAACGATTACGTAGCAGGAAATACCCTCTTTGTTCAACAAACCAGCTGATTAGGGCGATATACACACTACATATAGAGCTCATAGCATCGATACAGAGCATCGTTTTTTATCTGCAATAACGTAGACATGTACGCCGACATTTGGCACGAGCAGTGATGAGAGGGGCCCAAAGCGATGCGCTGTGACGGATGGTAGCCGCTCAGCTGAGCGCACTCGTTATGTGGTCTATGCTGTGTAGGGTTTATGTGTCGGTTCTGACGATGGCCTAGCAAGCACCCAAACGCATGTGCCGTCAGACGGGGATCCTTGGAGCTGTATGCGCAGGAAGAGCTATCTGGCAAGCGCGGAGTGATTCAGGACATGTCATGAAGATGGCTGCTAAGTATTTTGAGAAAGCTGTGAGCGCTTCGTGGTGCGGCTGCTGGATTCAGAGTTGTCTGCGACAGAAAAGGGGGGGAGGGGCCGTCGCGGTTTGACGTAAGATTTGCCGACCCAGATAACGGTTCTCCAGTGAACATCCGAGGGCAGGTAAGTACAGTATTCTATCTTACTTTTTTTTGGGGGGGGAGGGATGGAGGGGTTCCCTCAACCTATATCCGTACTCTGCTCCAACTGGACAGAGCTTAGTCGTCGGGCTGAACACTCACCCACTCATACACCTCCACTATGACCAACCTTGTGCCGTCTACCGCTACTGCCCCTCCACCGCCGTCCCACCGCTTCCCGTCGTCGTCCTCTTCCTCCTCCTCCTCCTCCTCCCCCCACCTTTTGCGCGCTCACTGCGCTGCACCTGTTGCCTCGACCTGACCTGACTTGTCCCGAGTTGGAAACCCGCCCCCCGACACCGACCCCAACCAAGAGGGGCCCTTGTTGGCAAGCCATGCATTGTATCAAATCCCAGAGAGTCGAAACTCCGGCCGGCCTCATCTTCATCTCCCCAAATATTTCTCCTTGTCTCCCTCTGCAGCAGTTGCTCGTTGCACTGCGCTAGTGATGCAGACCACTCTATTCATCAATCCACGGTGGCTACTAGCATCATGGTCGAGTTTGACGTCTACGAATCCCTCGAAACCCAACACCAGTTTTGGGAAGGTCAGTCAACCAATCCATCCAACATCCCCTTCTACCCCTTCCTTTCGTCTTGTCGATGGTGTTTCTCTTTACTCCTCTCCAAGTTGCCGCTCAGCAGGATGCGCTTCTAGAGTCTCGCAACTGACAAGACACGCCAAACCAATATAGAGCTCGACGACGTGGTCACGACCCAATACCAATCGCACGATTTGATCGACGAGACCCTAAGGGCTTGGCTATACCTTACTTCGAGATTCAGAGACAAGTTTCCCGAAATAGAGGACGATGTCGCCGTCTGTTGCGAGAAGCTGTTGCAATGCCAGCTGTTTGAAGACAATAAGGACTATATCCGGACCCAAATCATCTACAGTTTGCTTCAGGAGGATGACCCTTCATCACTGCACGCCATCGTACTACTTCTGCTGCTCGACGGCCATGCCGACGAGTCCACGTACTCTCGCATGATCGAGGAGGCATGCTTCCCTCGCCTCCTCGAGCTGATCAACGGTCGCAAAGATCAAGACCTGAGGCTGCATCGCCTACTACTCGAGCTGATGTACGAGATGTCCCGAATCGAGCGCTTGCGCACCGCCGACCTGCTGCAGGTGGACGACGGCTTCATCGCGTACCTTTTCAAGATAATCGAGGAGCTTTCCAATGACGTTCACGACCCGTATCACTATCCCATCATACGCGTGCTGGTATGCATCCTTTTGTATGCGCTCACTGTGTGCATCATCTTCGCGACTGACCCTGCAATAGTTGGTACTGAACGAACAATACATGCTCGCATCCACCGACGTAGCCGCCGACCCCACGTCTCCAAACGCACCCCTGACGAATAGGGTCATCAAGTGTCTTAGTCTACACGGCGACTCGTTCCGTACGTTCGGAGAGAATATCATTCTGCTGTTGAATCGCGAAACCGAGACATCTCTGCAGCTCCTGATCCTCAAACTTCTCTACCTTTTGTTTACAACCAAAGCCACATACGAATACTTTTATACCAACGACCTCAAGGTTCTCCTCGATGTTATCATTAGAAACCTGATGGACTTACCGGACGAGAAGATATCGTTGCGCCATACGTACCTTCGCGTCTTATACCCGCTCTTGGCGCACACGCAACTGGGTCATCCGCCACATTACAAACGCGGCGAGATTCTCAAGGTTTTGAGAATCCTAGGCGGTTTCGGCAACTCACACTTTGCGCCCGCTGACGAGACTACAGTGAGACTGGTCGATCGAGTCTCCAAAGTGAAATGGTTGACCGATCAGGAGCCTTCCGGTGAGGCAGAGGTGGCTCGGAAGTTCTTGGGCATCAGCCTTTCTCTCTCGCAGACTGCCAGCAGTGTCAGTGTGGTCGATATCGCGGCCGTCATGGAGAAGCCGGGTGTCATCACCCCGAGTCGCAAGGCCGAAGCAGACGCGGAAGCCAAGCAGGGAGATGTCAAGGCTGGTCCAGGCGCGGTGCGGCCGAAGAAGCCCCTACCAGAAGTACCGAAACATCGACATGGTATTCCTGTGGGGCCGACGTCGACGTTGCATTTCAATGGACACAAGAAGATACCACCCAAAGCGCCGCCGCCACGGCGGCGAACGAAACTCAAACCCGTCGAATCGGTGACGGGGGATTCTCCTACGCCTGGTGGTTGAGAAGCTATGTGTACTGGCTGGCTCCGGTATTCGTGGCCGGACAGAATGAGAACACGAAACGGGGCAGGCGTTTGCTCAATTTGTGAACCATGGCAGGAGTTAGGCTTGATAACATGAGATGGCATTGCGATCATGTCCTTCGGGATAGCGTTGAGCTTTTGGATCACGGTCATATAAAGCATGGCAGGGGCGTTTGGGTTCCGAGGGGTGACATCGTTTTGGCCCAAGAACGGCGTATTGTCTGCAGGCTTTATCGTCACTGCCTGTCACAGAATAAAACTTTCGCCTATACATTGTTGCTGCACGTCTCTACCAGCGACTCGGTCTCAGGCCTACATGTGGCCGAGCTCCGTTCGTGGCTAAAGACAGAAGAGTGGCCAGCAACAGCTCAGGACAAGTACCTACGGTGGAGGGCAAATTAGAGTTTGCTTTCATTCTGGTCGTGTTGAGATGAGATGAACAATATCAGACTCCGTTTTCCAAACTTAGAAGCACAGACAACGGAAGACAATTGGTAAAACAAAATGGCTTTGGATCTCCAATAGGGATTCCCCTATCATGATACACTGTTGCACAAGTTTCGAGATGAATAAGCAGCAGAACCACGGCCGGATCTTTTGCCCACTTATTTTTGCTCGAATGACATACCTCTCACTCAGCAGCACGCCCACCGCCGCCACCTCCTCACCTCGTTATGTACCAAACACCGCAGTGGCACCAAAAAGAAGAAGAAGAAGAGGAGAAGATGAGGGGGGGGAGGTGGGGGTAGGGCTAGTTCCAATCTCGTTATCCCTCTAAGCTTTGCCATACATGAAGCATTGACTACAAAAGAGTCAATGAGTATGGAAACAACAGGCGAGGAGGCAAAAAGAAGAATATAGATATGTAGGAGGGGGTGATGAAGGCGTGCGTCGTCGAGATGTCCTTGGATGATCTGCCACCAGCGTGCCCAGTAATCAACAAAAAGGGCCAAGGCCAATAACAGATGCGGCACGTGGCAGCTGCCGTCCAGCATGTCTGTCTTCCACACGCCTACCGGCGTCTTCAAACTTCGTTGTCCGCGTAGATACTGATAAGCTCAAGCAAGCCATAGCTGCAAAACCTTTTCTACTTCGCACGGAATCCCAATGTGGGATGATTGTCGAGGTCCCGCTGGAAAGGGCAACTGATGATATTTGCCAGCATGCAGGAGCTCACCTCGGGCCATGTAACACAGGTAGTCCTGTGAAGCAGTCGTGATTTGCCGGTTGCTTGGAGGCTACTACCTGACCTGCCGGACCAAATGATGCTTCAGTGATGGCCAGGACCGTTGGAGTTCAGCACGTGCAAGATCTTGAACAATTCAGATGCTCCCAAATGGTCTACAAAGTATATTATCGCTAAGTCGGGCGGGAGAGGCGCTGCCAGAGGCAAGGGCAGTGCCCGGGAACACCGAACCCCAAGTTGGCCAGAAACCTACCTAGGGTGTTAGGCAATCATCTTTTACTAGAACCGCTTGGCCCGGAGGAGGAATCGATGACGATCATGACTTCTTGGAGCTTGGTTTAGGCTACGGTTAAGTACGCCGTTGGCCGAATGGCGCTTTCAGGTTCAGCTGGAAAAAGGGATTCTGATCTGGCGAGTGACGCTCGGGCCAGTCGGCGCAGCAGCAGACATTGTCAAGACCAAGGTAGATAGACCTATGCCAGCTGAAACGAAACTTGGCGCGCGCGCGCGAGAGAGTGAGAGAGAGAGAGAGTGTGTGTGTGTGTATGTGTGTGTGCGTTCGATTCTGGGCCGATAAGGAACGGATCTGTAGCCATCCGTTGGCTAGAAAAATCCTAAGGATTTAGTGCCGGGGGGTGGCGACAAATGGCAGGCCGCAAGTGTCTGTTGGGGGTTGATGGGTGATGCTGCAACGACTGTAACATTGTGCGACCTCAAGAGGGACCGCCTGGAGACAACGTACATCGTACCTACCTTGGTTACGTCATCGGCAGGCTGATGCGCGCTGTGAGGTTTCTTGGCTTGCTGCTTGTCGAAATCGAGGTGGTCCTCTGGTGCGAAAAGGATTGCAATGCCATCAAAACTGCTTACGACAGAGCAAGGTGGCAGGCACTCTCTCTATCTTAAGAGGGCTGATGTGCAGGGGATCAGCAAGGTGGTGGTAATGACTTATGATACAGAAGTCAATCTCAATCATGAGAACAAGAGATAGCTCGTCGTCGCCTGCGCAGCTGTATTGACTGGCAAAATGCACGTGGTTGAGATGATGTCGCCTACCTGTATTACCCAGGGTCAGGCTAATAATATTTGTCAGGGGAGGGCGAAGATGAAGAATTGTAGGTACGTACCCGGGTAACTGAGGTACCTAGGTAGGTAAGGAAGGTTAAGGCGATCGCAAGCGATCCTGCAAAAGCAGACGTAATCCAGGGTCCAGTTGCCTTGTCGCTCGGCATGGGCTTCGGACGGGGGCGCCTTGCCAGCGCTGCGAACCCTCCCGGACTCTTTCAGGAAACCACGAACGCAACAAGGTGCACATCAGCGCAAATCTACATACAGCGAGCTCGCTTGAACTGTTGCTACGGGGGCAGGAACCGTGGGTCCCTAAGAGACTGGATGTAAGCCGAGGACCTGGTTGGCCTCCCAGCATACCGTCAGTCCGCGGGAGGCAAAAGCCTGAGCATCATGTTGGGCCGTAGGTATGTAACGTGAAATGACGATGTGGGTTTGGCGTTGGGTGCCATTTGGGAAGTTGTCGTGGGAAATTGGGGAAAACGTACCCCTGTTTCCACCCTCACAGGAGAGCCCACTTGCCCAGCTATCTATCTACCTTGTACATACAAACCTCTATCGCCGCTGTCCTCGTTCCCCCAATCTCCATCCTCGTCCCCGTTCTATCCCTTCGTGTCCTGTCATCCTGGCACAACACCAACAATTCCCCTTTCTCTCAAGTCGCATTTGTCATGATACTTGTGCGCTTGCCCTCTCTTATCTACAGCTAGCTGCCTCTAGTCATCATTTTCTCCCCTTAGCGCAAGGTAGCCAGCATTCCACTGAGCCGAATCGGGAATCATCATTACGGCCCGACCGCCGCTGATGACGACATTGGTCTAAGCCTGAGAGAGCCCTCCGCTTGCCATTGCGTCAAACACACGGCGCGCTGGAGACACTAGACCACCTCAACGCATCGAAAGTCGCCCACTTCCCCTTCGTTGTCGCGCTAAAGCTGTCTAACAAGCCACCATCGATCCCCAGGCTTGCAGTTTATCCCCGCTATTGCGCTAATCTGAGTTGTCTCTGTTCCAACACCCGCACCAAAGGTGTCTTGGTGTCTTTGAGACGACCATACGATGGCCGCTAGATCCCCGCTCGCGTCCTCTTCTCCAACGCCCAGGCCCAACCACGCGCCGCACCTCGCCGACTCCGATTTGTACAGGGGAAAAGGGATGGAACGGGACAGTGAAAGAGAAGTAGGCGGAACAGCTGGCTACGACACCACGGCTGACATGAATTCAAATCGCGCCTCGTCCTATTTCCCTCAACAACAACCCCATCTCTCCTCTTCCACCCCGACTCCCATCCCAGCCACCTCCTCTACTCCCCCACAGACCGATACTCTACGACACGACGAAGATCGAGAGACGCAGTACAATACTCTGGCCAACTCACAAGCCGGACATCAGACGCAACACTTTCCTTCAGAAGGTGACGTCGCATATCACAATAACACGAGCGGCAACAGTAACAGTACCAACCTGGCAGTACCTGCTCGTGGCAAGTTTACAGAAGAATGGGATGCGAGTCAAAGAGGAAGTAGCATCATCGAAGGCTATTCGTCCAACATGCAGCGATCCAACTCGTTTGTCTCCAACAATGGGGAGGATCATCTAAGCCTCCCTTCGCGCCATAACACCCTCAAGAAGAAGAATTCGCTACGTAGAAACGGCAGCCTGAAGCGCAGCAGCAGTCGAAGAAGCATGAAGGCTGTCAGCGTACGCAGCTTGGCGCTGCAGTCTTCCAATGACCCCGACGAAGTGCACAGCGCATTCCACTGCCCTGTTCCGACATCTGGAAATCCCACTGAAGCCTTGGCCGCCAGATTCCAGTGTAAGTTTGCTCTGCGCAACACCGTCCGTTGAAGTCACTGACCATTTGCTGCAGCATGGCGCAAGATCCTCAAAGATCTCATCGCATACTACCGCGAAATCCAGACACACTATGAGCAAAAGTCCAAATCGTTGTTGAAGCTCGCCAACGTCGTGAACAACATTTCCAGCCCCCCTGGCTTTTTGGACTCTGGTGGTATCGATGATGCGCTACACATACTGCGTAGCTACCACAAGAGCGCTATCCTGGAGTCGAACAAGGCACGGGAGATCGAAGAGGATGTTATCCTGGCCCTCACTGGATTGAGAAATGACCTCCACCAAAAGATCAAAGAGATCAAGAACTTGTCGGGCGATTTCAAAAACTCAGTGGACAAGGAGATGGATGGCACCAAGCGCGCTGTTAGGGTGTTGCAGGACGCATTGGGCCAGACTGACCTGGACCCCTCATTGACGACCGGCAAGCAAGATCCGTATCTTCTGCGGCTTGCCGTCGACAGACAAGTTGAGCGCCAGATTGATGAGGAGAACTACCTCCACCAGGCATACTTGAACCTGGAGAATTCTGGTCGGGAACTTGAAGCCATCGTGGTGGGCGAAGTTCAAAAGGCTTACAACGCTTACGCTGGCATCCTCAAGCGAGAGTCTGATGCCGCTTACAACGCCATCGACGAGCTCCGTGCCGGCCCCATTTCTATGCCCAAAGATCACGAGTGGGCGCACTTCGTCCAAAAAGACGATCAGTTTGTGGATCCGGACACCCCAATTCGGTCTGCTGAACATATTCACTACCCTGGTCGAGAGCATGTCGCATGCCAGGAGATTCGTGCAGGGCTCCTCGAGCGCAAGAGCAAGTACCTGAAGAGCTACACAGCTGGGTGGTGAGTCAGCCCATGTTGCTTACAATACAATGACTTCTGAACATGTCACATTAACAAACTATGGGAAACAGGTATGTACTTTCTTCAACTCATCTCCATGAATTCAAATCAGCGGACAAGGGCCAAGCTCCCGTCATGTCATTGTACCTCCCAGAGCAAAAACTAGGTTCGCACTCTAGCGAGGGAGGGTCCTCCAACAAGTTCATCCTCAAGGGTCGCCAAACCGGGTCGATGCATCGTGGCCACACGTGGGTTTTCCGGGCCGAGAGTCACGATACAATGATGGCTTGGTACGAGGATATTAAGGTCCTCACCGAGAGATCCCCTCAAGAGAGGAGTGAGTTCGTCCGCGGACACGTGCGAAGCTTGAGCCAGTCCTCGCAGCGATCCACAAGCAGCGATGGCGTTCTCGAAGACGACGACGATGAGCCATTCTCGGCGGACGCAGCGGTTACAGCAAGTAAGAGACAGAGGCATGACGTCCGCCGTCCCGAAGCAGGTGGGCGGTTCCCATCTGACATTCAGGTCAACGCACAGCGAGGCTTACAGGCACCTATTTCGCCTTCTAGTGTGAGTTCTGGATTCGACAACTTTGATCGTGACGCAGCCATGCAACCGTCTGCCCTGTCGGGTAGTATTCTGGGCGTTTATCACGGTACGAATGAGCATCCGAACGGCTACGGTGGTACGGACCGGACACCCATGGAGGAAATGCCATCTCACGCTGCTGTTGTGACCCAACAAGCTCGAGAGGACGGAGTAAACCCGTATACCCGCGAGTCCCTTCGATCGCACTCCTTGACCCCTGGACAGCAGTCAGCCTATGTACCCGCCACCGATTTGCAGAACGCGAATAGCCAACACGCGACACCTGCCAGATATGAAGACTCCAGACCGGTATCTACCGCCAATCATGACCGGGTTCTCGAGACGCCCGGCGGAAACAGTCAATACGGCCAATGGATGAACAGCGATGAGAAGTACTCGTCTGCCATTCCAAATAGCGATTTCGCACAGAAAGGAGCCAATGAATACTTGGCATCGGCTAGCCGAGACCTGGATGGCGTCACTATGGCTCCCACCAACGGAATGGACAAAGTGTATGCTCCTGACAGCAGCGGTAACACTCCACAAGGCGGGTCGTCTGGCCATGCTGCTACTGTTACAACATCTGTTTCCGGGAGCCAAGGAGCGTCTCGTCAACAGCAACTAGTATCTTCCATTCGCCCTACCTCTGGTGCTGTCAGAAATGACAGCGTTCCGACAATCTCTAATCTACATATTCCTGGTGAATACCCCAAGGGAAATGCAGCAGTGGTTGGTCAGAGACAATAATTGTGTGCAGAGGGAAGGGGGGAGGTGGGGGGGGGGGGGGGGGGGGGGTAAGGATAAGAATGAAGGGGTTGGGCTGATCGTGGCACGAAATGTTCGGATCATTAAGGAAACTTTCGCTCTCTCTGTCTTGATTGACATACTAATATCTGTTTTCACTTTTTCTCCATTGTTCTTCTCTGGTTGGTATATGCTGAAGGGAGTATGATGTTGCGCGAGTAACCAGGACGGCAGCCTCTCCTTTTTCCAGTTCCATCTACTAGTAGCTCATCTGCTCTCTCATGCCCGATGTCAAACACGTCTCATTCATTACAACCCCCCCAGACTACGAATATTCGCATAGGGCTACAAAGTTTCAAGCTACAAATGTTCTCATGTGCCCCGGAAGACCGCCGCCTGAGCCATGACCGCTGTTACCAATTGCGCCCCTCTACACCCGGGCAAGACGGTTTGATCGTCTAGCTTCACTTGGACCTCTACCGACCTTGCCATTTCCAAGGAAAATGAACTCGCGCAGTTGGACGCCGTCAGGACCATATGCTTGCGATCACTTGATGGTTCTCTGGTAATTGCTCCCGTAACAATGTCTATGCAAGAGGGCTCGCCATCAACATGGTCAAAGACATGAGCAAGCTACTCGCAAAAGTTTTGGACAGGCTCGGGTGGTGACATAGTCATAAAGATAGACGCTATAAGGAAGGATAAGACGGACGCGAGAAATGGGCAGTACACCCCGGCTCTGGGCATGATACAGACAAGCAGCAATGACACAACAAGTGCCTCTACGGCGACAGAAACGAAGTTCGCAGTTGCTAGAAGCCCCGGACGATGGATGAAGCAGCCACAGGCTGCTGCTACGCAAGCTAAAAGCAGGACCGTTGACGGGCCCATGATGACCAGGGGTAGAAAAGGACTTACAACAACAATCATTTCGTTGTAGACAAGGGTGACGAAGAAAAAGACGCCTTCGGTGACGGGGAGGCTTGACTGCGGGTTATGCTAATCCACAGCCAGTGTCTGATTGGATTCGAAACTGGTCGGTACGAAAGCGCTGCCACCGAGTAGTGCACCCGATATATCGACTGGCACCCATATGGTATTGGCATGGAGTGTGATCGGCAGAGCATAAAGCAGGAGGACATGAACTCTCAATCCTGCGGTCACAGACAGCAACGAGGACAAAGAAGGATCATTCCCATGCTGCACTGAAGGCGACTAAAGATGACATGACCGCACCAATGACGAAGCCCATGGGCGCTACGGCACTGATAAGTGACAATGTAGTTTTTTTTTTCTTTTTTTTAGTTTTTTAGTTTTTTTTTAGTTTTTTTCGCATGGGGCTAGTAATTCCCTCGAGAATAGACAGATGGGTCGATGCCATGCATGGCGCAGCAGAAGCAAAAGAAAATGATATCGTTGCCTTCGCCTAGAGTGCGAGCCAGATATATCTGACAAAGACGAAGGGTTGGGGCCCGAATCTCCTAATCGTGCCATGGGTAGAACAGAAACACCCATGAAAAGTGCGCAAGCCGCAACAAACCATGGGTGCTAACCGGTTGACATATTTGTGAAAGACTCGGAGATGCCCATGGCCGGAGTTATGGCTTGAGAGAGGCTAAGAAACGTGTGGATCCAGTAAAGACTGACCGTCGCCGAGAGCGAGAGCCTCTGGGCGGACGCGAGCTGTAGCTAAGTTGTCTTTTCAGTAAATGTCAGTGACTGGTAAAGCTAACTTGGCTGGACCTAGCAAGGACGCTCGTCATTGTCATCACGTCGTCCTCGGCTTTCTTGTATCATATATGATGCTCCTAGAGCATCTCACCCACTGGGTAAAGACGATCCTCCAAGCGGGATTGAACAAGCGACTCTGAAGGTTGTTCGAACAGTTCAGGAACCGACCCTATTTAAGACGCAATGCCGATTGCTTAGGTTCTTGGAGGGGCCAAAGGTCCTGATCGTCGGATATGGAGCTCTGGATCATCGTCCAGATTCGAGGCGCCTGGAGATAGAGCCCACGCAATTGGGGGGCTTCACAGTGCGAGGGCCACTAGAAATACGGGCGTGGCCGAACTGGGAGAAGGCGTAGGTGTTACAGGTGACACTGGGTTTGGTAAGGTTTGACAAGTATCGAAGGTCGAAGGAGCTGTACTCTGTATGGAGGGTTGGGGGTTCGCCTGAACCATGCCGTGGTAGTTGCCATTGAAGATGGGGTAGAGGGCTTCAGAAGGTCTAGAGGATTGATTCCGTTGTTGCTATATGATACCTACCACCCTTTTTATGGTCTGATTCGCGCGTCGCGTCTCCCATGCTGCCTTGGAAACGTGAATAGAGCCCGACTTGGCCAAATTGCGGGCTTCATTCATTGTGGTAGAAAGGCGTTAGGAAGTTCCCAGATTATAAGGAGTGGTTCTAAATCGTTAAGTGGACATCATATCGGGGGCAACGGCATCGTCAGGAGATAATGACTAGAAGCAATCCATTACGTCTCTGCTAAGACCACTACGTCATGCCTCATCGTCTGACTTAGTCCATGCTCTGGTGACCGTTTCCGACTGCGGCACCAGCCTATTTCAGCGTTATTTTTGGACTACTGCATCGCACCATACATAACCCAATCGGAAGTGGTAAATTCGCCGAAGGCATCTCAAGCCCAACTCATAATCCCTGCCTAAGATATGTGGCATCAAAGTGTGCGCGTCCTGAAAGCTCGCGATCAAGACTTTTCTCTATTTTTTGGGTGACCACAATGGATGATGTACATGCAGCCTCGAGCCCCTACCGCCGGGGCCGATGTGAAAGTAAAGCAAACCAGAACGCCAGAGTCGTAGTCCAACAGAAGAAACCCTCCCCTCCTCTGAGCCGATCAAAGCTACGGCCTACCGGCCTCCTCTGCTGAAGCCACCCCGGCCCCGACCACCGCTGAAGCCACCGCCTCCTCTCGACGCACCGCCGCGGCCGCCGCCAAAACCGCCGCCGCCGCGGCCACCGCCGCCACGGCCGCCAAAACCACTACCGCCGCGGCCACCCCTCGGGGCACCCCCACGACCACCAAAGCCCCCACGGCCTCCACGGCCGCCTCTTGCTGGGCCTCCGCGGCCTGCTCGCTTGACCTTGGGGGCACCCGGAGGGGGTTTCGGCTTCGGAAGGAACTTATCCAGCGGGAGGAGCTTCTCGGATCCAATGTAAAACTTGTCACCCTCTTTGAAGGACGTGGCTTGGATACCTTCCGAGGGCTTGATGGTAAAGTAAACCTGATTGATGGGTCCGAGGACTTCGTCGACCTTGCCAACGGACGTCTGTAGTACAGTTAGATGAGTCTGTTTGGATCGCTGATGTAAAATTTCATTCGGAAGACGGTCGAACCTTGTTCTCGAGGAAGATCTGGGCGTTAAAGTGAGGGACCTTGGGGTTGATGCTCTCGCAGACCATCTCGCCTTCGCAAGCGTGCATGAATTTGCCCATCTCTGCATAAGATACGGTCAGAACGATTTCTCAAGAGAACGCGTCGCGTAGGGCGATTGAACATACCAAGGATCGTCGCAGGAGGGCCCATGTCCCTCTGCTGGAAGCCACCACGGCCTGCACGGTTGAGTTAGCAAGTCGGTGCAGAGCGCACATGATTTGTCCCATACAATGATGGGTATCACGAAAAAGATTTGATTGAAACATACCGCCGCCACCGCGACCACCGAAACCACCACCGAAACCACCACCGCCGCGACCGCGCGGAGCTCCTCGTCCAAATGACATGTTGATGGGTGGATTGGCTGTTGTCGTTTGGAGCTGCTCCTTCTTGCTGGTGCTGAAGTGCTACTATGGGAAAAGCGATGCCATCCAGTCGACAGAAAATTTCCAGTGACCAAATTTGTGGTATAGGCCAATCGAGCTACATCATTGGTCGCATGTTACGGGCCGGAAGATGATTCTCTCCGGGTGACCCCGCCATAAATTTCAGTTTGGTCTCTTGGTGGGGCCATGTCGATACGTACCTAGGTACCTCAGCCGGGAGGAGGGGTGGTGGTACGGCGGGATGACACAGCGCGCCTTGGAGTCACCCAAACCCTTGGTTGACTCACCGCAGCTTTTGGCGGGGTTGACTTTTGCTATTTTGACCAAAAATTATTGTCTAGAGACCCGACATCGTCTCTTTGCCGAGTTTCACCCCTTCACCGACCCGCCGTGACCTCTCAATTGGACAAAATCATGGATTCAGCGAAGCAAGCTGTTGAGTCCGTCACCGAGGGTGTCAAGAAGGTCGCCCTCGGCGGCTCCAACAAAGACAAAGCCCCCAAGAAGGAGAAGAAGGCCAAGGATACCGGTGATGCCTCAGCTGGCCCCCTTGAACTCAACCCCCCTCCTGATTTTCTGCAAAAGAGGATCGACCTCTTCGACAGGTTGAAGAAGGAGTATGATGAGGAAATTGCTAAAAGGCCGCGCGAGCCCATTACTATCACCATGCCCGACGGCTCTGTCCGCCAGGGTACGAGCTACGAAACTACACCCGGCGAGATCGCCAAGAGCATCTCCAACAGCCTTTACAAGCGAACCGTTGTCGCGCGAATCGATGGCGATGAGAATCAGCTGTGGGACTTGGACAGACCATTGGAGAAGAGCTGCAAATTGCAGCTGCTCAGTTTTGATGATGAACAAGGCAAGCAGGTCTTCTGGCACAGCTCGGCGCATATTCTTGGCGAGGCTTGCGAGAGGAGATTTGGGTGCTCTCTCTGCATTGGCCCACCGGTCGATAACGGATTCTACTACGAGATGGCTCTCCCTGGAGGCGCTGCTGTTCAGGCCAGCGACTGGAAGCCCCTCGAATCTATTGTCGGATCCATTGTGAAGGAGAAACAGAAATTCGAGCGACTCGAGTTGACCAAGGAGCAGCTGCTCGAGATGTTCAGCTACAACAAGTACAAGCAGCACATCATTAACGACAAGATCCCCGACGGCACCAAGACTACAGTTTACCGAAACGGTCCCTTGATCGATCTTTGCCGTGGGCCGCATGTCCCCAGCACTGACCGTATTGAGGCCTTCAGCATCATGAAGAACAGCGCCTCGTATTTCCTTGGCTCCCAAGAGAACGACTCTCTCCAGCGCGTTTATGGTGTCAGTTTTCCCAGCAAGAAGGAGCTCGCTGCGCACAAGAAATGGCTCGAGGAGGCCGCCGCACGTGATCACCGCAAGTTAGGCCAGGACCAGCAACTCTTCTTCTTCCACGAGCTCTCCCCCGGCAGCGCCATGTGGCTGCCGCACGGCGCGCGTATCTACAACACGCTTCTCGCCTACATCAAGGAGCAATACTTCAAACGTGATTATCACGAGGTTATCTCCCCCAACATGTACAATGCGGAGCTGTGGAAGATCAGTGGGCACTGGGATCATTACAAGGATGACATGTTTGTCATCGATGTTGACAAGGAGAAGTTTGGTCTGAAACCCATGAACTGCCCTGGTCACTGCCTCATGTTCGCTCACACGCCCAAGGCCTATCATCAGCTGCCCTGGCGTGTTGCCGACTTTGGAGTCCTCCACCGTAACGAAGCCAGTGGTGCCTTGTCGGGTCTTACCCGCGTGCGCAGATTTCAGCAAGACGACGCGCATATTTTCTGCAGAGAAGACCAGATCAAGTCGGAGATTAGCAACCTGTTTGACTTCCTCCGTGAGATGTACGGTCTCCTGGGCTTTACTTTCAAGCTCCGTCTCTCCACCCGCCCGGAGAAGTACCTGGGTGAGATTGAGACATGGAACAGAGCAGAGGACATGCTCAAGCAGGCGCTGGACGAGTTCGCCCTTACCGAAGCTGGTGTGCCTTGGACCTTGAACGAGGGCGATGGTGCCTTTTACGGCCCCAAGATCGATATCAAGATTATGGACGTCCTGAACCGCGAATGGCAGTGTGCCACTATTCAGCTTGACTTCCAGCTCCCTCAGAACTTTGGCCTAGAGTACGTCTCAGCAGATGTACCCGCCAAATCCAAGGAAGAAGCCCCTGCTGCGCTCAAGGCACCAGAGGTAAAGGTTAAGGACCCCCAAGCCATAATCGACTCTGCCGCCGGCACCAGCGAAGAGAAGGAGAAGAAGCGCACCATCAAGCCCTTAACGAACGGCTGCCAGCGTCCCGTTATCATTCACCGCGCTATGGCAGGGTCTATCGAGCGATTTACGGGTTGGTAACTGACAACCATGGACAGTAATTTTTACTGACGCGGTCGCATTAGGTATCCTCATCGAGCACTTTGCCGGAAAGTGGCCTTTCTGGCTTAGCCCAAGGCAAATCATGGTCATTCCTGTTGGCAAGGGCTTCGTCGAGTACGCCGAAGAGGTGCAGACTACCTTCAAAAAGCAGGGCATGTGGGTGTAAGTTATTCTCTTAACGCACCCCGCAGCTTGTGAGAGTGGTCTTTCTGATGTGAACCTGCAGCGATGTCGACCTCTCCGGCAACACCCTGCCTAAAAAGATCCGCAGTGCTCAGTTGAGGTACGTAGTATATCGGCTGGATTCCTTTTCGAGAGAAAGGACTGGTTGCTGACAAACGTAGCCAATACAACTTCATCTTTGTCGTGGGTGACGAGGAGATGAAGAACAAACAGGTGAACATCCGCTACCGTGATGACACATCGAGCCAAGACCGTGGCAAGCCTGTCGACGTTGCCGAAGCTGTCGAGAGGCTCAAGAAGTTGCGCGAGGAGCGTGGCACCTACAACCCATTTCCTGCCGCAGCTAAGGCTGCAGCGGAGGCAGCTAAAGAATGAAAGCGACGAGGAAGCTTGCCCATTTGCAAGTGAAATGTTTATGATAGGTTCAAGGCAGGTGGTGTAGTGACGGCTCATATGCAAAAGCCTAGAACAGAGACGTCGCGACCTACCATTTGAGGCTGAATGGCATTAGAAAAAAGAGGAGAAAGAAAGAAAAAAAGGTCTGACAATACAAAACCCTTCATACTTCACCGGAACTGGAGACGAAACCATTAATCCAGGGGGGTATCATGCATATTTTAAGAGTGCGTCTGCGCTTCGAAATATCTTTACGTTGGGTCGACCACGTATCTGACCTAGTTTCAGTCCGTATTTGCCTTGTGAACTAGCCAAAACCCATAGACTGCTAGCCTACTGCTGTTTCCCACTCGATCCATGTTTTTTCGCTGTCAAGGCTGAGTTTAGTTTCCGTTGGAGCAGTTCATAGCTCAGTAAGTTGGCATCCGGTTTCCTCAGTTGATCGGAGGACCCCCAGCCTCCCCTCTCAAACCGCAGTTGTGTGTTTGTGAAAGCGAGGTTAGTTTAGGGTTTAGGAATATGGATGCTCTTGCTGGTCATCAGACACCCATGCAGCACAAAGACAAGGACGATGGGGTGAAACTCGAGGATGGAGCCTGTGAGCCATGTTCCGAGAGGGAGGTCCTGAAGTATCCACCGTTGAGAAACGAAGTAGGCCATGACAGCGTCGAGACCAAGGCTCGTAGGAATCGGCGTTCCCTCAAAGTACTTGCTCTTGCCAGTTGCATCCTTGGGGAGAGCCGAGACTGTGACATTGAAGCGAGCGAGGCGAGTGAGGCCACAGAGAACAAAGAAAGTCAAGCAGACGTGATCGATAGGGGTACGCAGGCCGAGAGCAAATGCCACAGAAGCAGGAGCAACGCCGAAAGAGATCTTTGGTCAACGTTAGCTATTGATTCGTACCTTGGTTCGAAATAACACGTTGCTTATTGGGCCATCCAACGAACACGCAGGAGAGATCGAATTCGCGAGGACGGGAACATTTGACATACCAGGTCGGCCAACGAGTCCAGTTCCTGGCCCATCATGCTGCTCTTCTTTCTCCACCGCGCAACCTTTCCGTCCATAAAGTCGAAGAATAGGCCAAACGGTAGGAAAAAAAGGGCTAGGTACAGCGTGCTGTAGGATGATGGATCGCCAAGGCAGTAACGGAGGGAAGTGAAGATTGACATGACACCGCAGGCTCCTGTTGGGCGAAATGTCAGTTGTGCGCTCCATTTTTTTCTTCGTACAAAAACCCCCTCTGCGACCTGCCTCATAGCGGCTACAAGTCTAGTCATATGAGGTGAATTCGCCACTTAGGCCAAATGAATGGGAGATGTTCGCAGGCGAGAGAACGCACCATTGCAAAGAGTTATCGCGTCGGCCAAATGGAGAGCGCGGATCAGCGAGAAGTGACCAGTGTCGGCGGAGAGGAGAAGCTTCTGCTTGTCATGGGCTGTGGTTTGAGCAAGATGTTAGCATTAGACACATGCAGATGCATGGCGTATGCGCTGAAGGTCAACATACCGGGCTCAGCTAAGCTGTCGGCGGCGTCCTTAACTGGATTGCCGTTCGTGATTGCGCTGCTCGTTCGCTTAGACATGGTTGCGATGAATGCTGAGGGCAGTGGTCACGGATGAATCGGTGAAGGACTGGGATAAGTCGACGATTCACAAAATTAAAATGGGCACCCGAGATCCTAGTGGTAACGCAGCTAGAACAGCGGGAGGCAGGTAAATGGAGAAGGAGGAGAATAATCAGGACGAGGGGTTACTTTGTGTAGGTGATGTTTCCGTTGAGAGCTCCAGAGCCGTGCAAGGAGCGGAAAGCAGGTGCTGGTGCTGGTGCAAAGGCTCAGGTAGGCATGAGGTAAGTCGGTCACACTCTTCCGCCTCGAGAGCCAACAAGGATAGCTGGGGAAGGCACATGCCGTCATAGCCCTGTCGTTCTAGACTCGAAGCCGTTTAGCGGCACCTACTACGAGACCAGCTGTGTGTTTTCACGTGATGCAACCGAACCTCACCACCCAAGGCTTTGCAAAATCAGTACGTACCCTGGTTACCTCATTCTTCAATCGCTACACATACATAGTATAAAGTTCGGGCAAAATCACAGGTGCTGCTTGGTTATACGTAGCCATCTATATTTGTTATCTACAACAGCATAATAGATTATGGATTCATTCACCGCAAAAGTACTCGCGAGTGGCGTTGACTTTGTTCATGGCAACCATTGTGTACTGTATCCTATCTCCATGTCCAAGCCGCCACGTTTACTGGAAACTCCACAGTCCAGGCTTCTGTACTTTATGCCTGCCGATAGTAAAGAAAAGAAAAGACTATGCAGCAGTTCCGGCAAATTACCCCAGAATAAGGCGCACGTTGCCAAGAAATGGTATCAAAAGCTGTTAAATCAAACAACAGGCAGATCACCTGGCAACCCCCTGCGGTATGTATGATGACTGAACTTCCTATTCCTCCTCTTGTTTGTGGTGTATACTATTAAGTCTGCCTTCAGGCGTCACCTGCCAGAGTTGCTAGGAATAGTAAGAGGTATTTCATTTGACAATCAGGATCGAGAAACCGTCGACCCAGGCGCCGCAGGAGCCCGCTACACCACAAATGGTATATCCTCTCGGGGGTATCAAAGTATGTCTGTGGAATGGTTAGCTACAGTTGCCAAATCCAGCTGTTGTACAATTCAACTTACGCAGAACCACCATGAGCGTTGCCATACACGGGTGACCTCCTACCCAGACTGGTGAGGACCTGGATAGCATCGATCCAGAATCCTGAGCGGACGTAAAAGCCCGAAATGTACTCGCCTCGGCGAATGTCTGCAAAAGAAAAAAGGGGAAGAAAGCAATTAGTTTATTTAACTTGGTCGGCTGACATGATGGAAACTTACCAAATTCGAACGTATCGCCACCTTCTTTGCCACCTCTCTTGCCGAACAATTGCGTTGAGTCGTCATCATAGACAAATTCTATGCCGTCCACAGCATATCCGTGATAAAGAATGACACGAGACAGTACTAGGTTCGATTTGACTGCACTGTCAAAGACAACCTCCTGTGCAACGGTGCCCTCCATGGCCGATTTTCCAAGTGCCTTCCCTCGGTAGGCCGTTTTACCAAGTGGACCAGGAGTCAGCTTAAAGGAAGACGCCTTGGAGCATAGTTTCTTGAAATCCTCAATGTCCAAAGTACCACCGCCGTGTGACTTGATCGATACCCTAAGTTGCCCTTTGCGCTTATTTTCCGGAAGTCTCTCCCGCAGTTCGCGGTCGTTCAATGTGAGTTGGCGTTGGACTGAACCACTCTCGACGGGATACTCGATCCACTTCCGGCAGACGTCGTCGTCCTCGGCAAAGAGCTCAATGAAAGCTATACCAGTTGCTGCCATCACGACTATGTTTCCACCCTCCACTGGGAAAGCATGCACGCTGTCGTCGGCGTTCATCGGGGGTTCGTTCGGCAACCTGAAGCACGGATGTGTGCGAAAGCGCAAGCAGTCCAGCCGATGCCAGCCACATTCGTCAACCTGCAATACTAACCCACCCTTCGATTTGGTTCTGGAGCAGTAAGCCTCTCTGGTCAGAAAGCTGCGATTCAGTGTCAAGTAATCACGGAGCATGATCCCAGTTTCTTGATGTGGACAGCCGAATAGGTGGCCAGTCTCGTGTAGGTGAGCACCGATTCCAATGTTGGCTGCTTCCCAGGAGCTTCCTGCCTGGTTGCAGTCGTTGGCAACAAAATCAAGGTCGGTCGGGGTACAGTCAGTAAATGCTGGTACGACTTCCTCGAAACTCGTAGGGTAGCTCTGCAAGCAGTGGGATCCAAAAATGGCCAAATGCAGTTCGCCAGCATTTCCGCCCAGTGCGGCATGTCGTCTTATGATATTGGATTCCTTGTCCCATTGCGTGTCGAGCATCAGCACAGAAACGTACTGCTTTTGGTTGCCAAGCGGTTTGAAGTACTGCTTGACCGCCTCGGCAGCGATCCCATACAAATCCCCCTTTTTGCTTGCCTTTTCGTTCTGCTGAGCCAGCTCGAGGTCTCGGATTTCGGCGACCGTCTTGTCAGACCTGATTATGTGTATCCTGGCCTCGGAGCGGAGGGTTCCGTTCTCGCGATCCCTCTGGTTTGAAGTACCAGCAACCCATTCCTCCTCAAATCTGAACACTCGGCGTCCAAGCTTGTTACGCCACATTTGCTCAGCCGTGAAGGCCTGCCAGAGGTAAGCTGCCATGCGAAATTTGCGCACTGCCGTCTCCAGACTATTGCCTTCTCGCTCGACTCGAGCGGGAACAGCGTCAAAGGTCTCGGGAGAGTCCTTGGCGACCAAAATAGCCAGTTGCAATGGAGGCGCATTGTTGACCGGCAGCATATGAACCGTCAAATAGGAAGCATGGATTGGGTTTGAAGAAGAGCTGTTGGGCAGCTTCGGGCTTGAGAAGTCGAAGCGGAATTTATTGGGCCCCGGCTGCAGGTAAACTAGAGCCTTGAAGTGAGATTCGCTTACGGGCCATGAGGTCGGGGGGAAACCGTCGTCAAGGCGGGTTACAGAGAGGTTGCCATCAAGAGAATGCTGAGAGGGGTCGCCGATATGTCCTTGTACGAGGAGAACCTTCTGATAGACCTGGTCAGATGTTAGCGGGGTGCTTCGAAGGTGTAGGCTAGTCGTTGACTGCGGCTACGGCCGTCTGTGGCTGACTGTCCGAGCGAGCCCATAATATAGGCAGGAAAGGTGATCGGAGGGAGAACCTGCTGGGCAAAGGTAGCACCAGGGGGGCGTACGTTTTATGCGGAAACTTACCCAGGCATTTTCAGTGACATTTGCGATCCGCGGCGCATATGGCGATACTGGCAACGTCGACTTGCCATTTACAACGGGAGACCCAAGACCAGTCATTCCAGATACGCTTTGACGGTGGGAATTAGGTACGGGTTGTAGGGGCGGGCGGGCCTGGGGATGGTTGGAATCCTTCAGATGGACATCAAGAGCAGGGTCGGAGGCTTGGGCGATAGAAGGGGGCGTTGAGGCACCGCTGGTTGGAGTTGGAGTAGTTGTGTTGCTAGCATCGCTAGAAACGTCGGTGTTTGAACGGTCGGTCTTGAAGCTGACTTTCGAACGACGACGAAGAGCCTTGAAGTTGAGAATGGAAGGGGCCATGGTGAGCGATGGGCGCGGTGGCTCGATCGCAAACGAAGTACACCTTCAACAATCGACGCCTATCATGTGCAGCCGGTCAGACGAACGAACGAACGACCGAGGTGACAAGATCGAAGTCAGGTTGGCGACTGATGATGGTGATGATGATGTTTGATGAAAGCTAAGGCAGTTTCCAAACAGCAGCTCAAAAGGCATCGAAAACAGGAGAAATCCCCAGGAGGAACGGGAGAGATCCGGATTTGGGACGGGCGCCGTGTCACTGATCAACGAGCGACATCTGCAGCAACGCAGGGTAGCTGGTGCCAAGGTGGGAGTGGGAGTAGGAGTGGGCGGATATTAGGGTGGGGGGAGGAGTAAACGGCCCAAAGTGATGTGCGTGAACAAGCAGGCAGTAAGTACATAGGGTGACTTAAAGAAGCGCAACAAGAGCGCAAGGAAGGTGCATTAGTTTGCTAGGAAAGTTTGCGGGTACCTAAGGGAGACAGACGGAGGAGGTGGGATGAGATGACGGGATTGGGATGAAATGTTAGGAAGGCAAGCTCAGTGGCAGGTCCCGTAACAATAAAGCAAAAAGTCAATCAATATTGCAAGTTGACGTCCACACCGGGATCTATGGCCACGCCTACAGTCTATTCCGCAACCGTGGTTCTCTCCCCCTGTTGACGTTTGGTTACGGATCAGGCACAACACAGAGAAGGTAGTGAGAGCATTAGACCAAACACGAGAGCAGATGAATTGGTATTAGATGGACCACAGGGTAGCAAGAAGAGAACTTATGCGCGCATTGTGTGCCATTCCTTGCATAAGGAAAGGCCTGGGTCGGCAGATAGCCGACAGCTGCGAATTGATGACGTCGCTCTGTTTCGAGGGTGGGAAACAGCAAGGTTGAAATGCGACTGGGGGGTGGGGGGGCTCTGCTGGGCAGGCGAAAATTAGAACGGCGAACGGGTGGGCAAACGACGCAGCACAGGCAAGGGTGTCCGCAACATCTACAAAGTAAACTTACTACCTAGGTAGGTAGCTATTCGTAGCTGCTGCGCACAAGCATGGCGGCGAGAGATAACAAGACGTCGAGGCGAGGTTCCCGTACAATGATAACACCACCTCCCCCTTTCTCAGTTTACATAGGTAGGTACTGTACCTTCTTTGGTGTGCACTTATGCAACTAACTACTAGGTGACGTGGACTAAGGTTCTTCTTGGCCCTCTGCTTCTGCTTACCTGCAGCCGGCTCGGCTTACCTTCCTCTCTCTCCATAACCACAACGCTAGCACAAGCGCGGCAAGGTAGGCAGCAAGAGAAATGTGCATCTGCGGCTTGGAGACGACCCCGGCCAACGGAAGCGGGGTTGCAATACGTTTTCTGGGCCAGTATCGTCGTCGTCAACACCACGTCGATACTGAAAGGAGAGCGATGGGTCAGACTAGGTAGAGGGAAAACGAAGCATCTTCTTTGAGATATTAGGGAGGGGGTTATGGAACTACCCCCCAACCCCCCCAACCCCCCTACCCCGGAAGCGAACAATATCACTAACTGCCACCGCTGGCTGGCCAAATCACACTCGCTTGTCCTGAGCCACGGGCCCACGGCAGATGTCTGCTTGTCTGGGCGGGTGAGATAAAGTCCGGTGGGATGTGGGGTTATCATGAAGTGGATGGAGGGAATGAAAATGAGAATAAAAGAGCTAGGAATGCACAACAGGATCCGGGAGGGTCATAAGCGCCTTCTACCAACATAGGTTGGTATGTAAGATGCATGGCATATTGACATACCTAGCCACTCGCAGGTGATGGAAACGTAAAGTGCGGCGGATGACACCGCAATGGAGAACTTCCCACCCCGGTCCAACGGTGCCATCGAGATCGGAAACTAGTTTACATGCACCGGCATGGGCGACATTTCGGGTCAACGAGTCAGCTAGCTCCTGATGCGAATGCGATCGCACGTCAAATCCATATCCAACAGGCAAGCTGCATTGCTCTTCTTACGGCCCGAGCCTGACCCAAGTGGAACAGCGCAAAGACCAGTTGCCGTAGTCCGCTCCGATCAGCCACTCGACCGTCGGCCACCTAGTTTACATTGCCAGAGAACATGGCATCATGATGAGGTCGGAATGATCATGTCATCCCGGAGTGTGTAGTGTAGGTTTAGGGATGCTAACCATCAACGTGCCTTCTTTGTTCGGCAGCTCAGCTTTTCCTCCCTCTTGGGTCAAGTCGAGTGCGAACAGTACTGCCAGGGAAAGGAAACGGAAGGGCGAGCGGTTCCTGTAGGATCGTTCGGTAACGTTTCCTCTTAGCTTAATACGAGAAGCCAATCAAGGGCCGGCCGACTGCTCGGTCTAATGATACGTGCCTTGGCTGTTGCCCCTGTCCTCTCTCCCCTGTCCTTCCTCTCTTTTTCTCTCTTGCTGCATCCATTCGCTGTACCTTAGTATATTGAACCATCTTATCGCTTGTCGTACTCCTGCGTGCCATCTACCTATCTTAATATCCGGTATCGAAAGTGACAGTCGTCATCAATCCCATCCTAAATACACCACTTGTGCCCATCCTGGTGTATACATGTGTCCTCGAACACGTATACTACAAGACGTTGAACCAGCTGCCACAGCTGTGCACAGCACCTGAGACTCGAGCACACAATCACTGAACGGATATCTGGAATGCCTTGATACGTCGACCTGCCTAACTCGCATCCAATCTACCAAGCTGCACTCTCCGGAGCAAGTGCTCGCAAAACGGTGACTGGCTGGTTGAGTGGGCTACCTACCTGCCTACCTATTGGCGGATGGTGTGGCGACAGGGATCTAAATTGGTGTTCTCGTCCACTGAGAAACCATCCAATTAATGTACCATCAGTACGAATGCCAATGACTGCTGCCCGCTTCGGCACATTGATGATCCCTCCCCACGCAGTTATCAACACGCCATCCATCTCACCGGATACATAGTGTTCAGCGTGCGTGCGCCCGTTTCAAGTCGCAGTTGAACATCTGACTAGCAGCAAAGCCTGCCTGAGCGACTTCATGTCTTGATGAGTTGGTGAATCACAAAGACAGCCTATGCAAATTGACAGAGTGCGTACAGATAGGACAGTCTACCGAGTAGACACAAACATGGATTCACATACAGATTGCAGGGCTCCTTTCTGCTGCTTCAACAATAGAAACGTTATCACGGATACGTATTGTACATTCCGAGTTTCAGTCTTGTACAAGCAATATTCCGACCAGTTCCCGGTCATTGCTTGTGTTTACTGGATTGATACGACTTCCCAGAATACTCTCAGACTTTCTTGCTCATAGATTTCATCTCCAGTGCTCACCGTGGCCGAAATTATCCGTCGCACCAACAGTGGGTGGGCCGTGCGAGGAGCTTCACCTTTGGGTGTTCATGAAGTACGATGCGTGACCGCAAGATGATGGTCAACAAACCTCACCAGGATGCTTTGAGAAGTAATGCAGACTTGAAACCCATATCAAGAAGTTTCTAGTCCGAATTTTCTATGTCGACCCTCAAATAGGCAACCATGACATCTCATAGAGCTCAGGGCCTTTGGTCTGAGATCCCACTCCATGTCACCTATCAATCCCCTGGCCTTTCGTCCCAGTTGCCGCGACACTGGGGAAGGTGGCATGGTTGACCTAGGTAGATATAAGTAATACCTCGGCAACTAGGTAGGAGTGGAAGTTGGCGAAGCGCTTCTGGTTCCTGTGGCCTCAGCAAGGTGCAACCGGCAAGTCCACCCACATCGATCACGGCAGGGCAGTTTGATTAGTTCTTGCCTTGTGCTTACGAACTCGGGCCGTCCGACGTTGACCAGCAACCCAATAAGGTGCGCTATAGACAAGAAAACACAGGCTGCAGGCACTCATGTTTGATTTGGTTGACTGCATCTGGCAGCGGCCCTCCACTGGTTAAGCGCTGCGCTGCTAGACTGCTAGCTTCGTGGTGTGCTAGTGGTGGAAGGGCGCCTACCTCACCTACCTAGGTACCTGGGTAAGTGCCCAACCTATCTACGATGTAGGTCGGTAGGTACTGATACACTGGAGCCAGGACTGGAGACTGCCCGCCCTAGCACATTGACACTGCCGACGGCACTGGCGCCAGCAGTTGGTTACCACGGGAATGGTGTAAATTTTGCCAGGCCCCCGTCTCGTCTGGGTCCCCAGCGTACTGTCCGCTGAGGCCGAGCCACTCCCCCTTCCCCGTCCCGTCTCATCCTTCACCACTGCAAAACCTCGACGCCGTAACTTGGATCGAGTAAACGCTCTCCTCTCCATCATTGTCGAAAAGCCGTACACTCTCGCTATCGCGCACACCCCCTGCTCGCAAACATTCCAGAAGAACAGCCGAACCCCTCCATCATTCCTCTTCTCCCGTTGCTAGGGCTCTTCACCAATCCCCAAGTCAGGCAATCGGACCTTGGTTTCCGTTACATACATACAATCCCCCGCCCAACCCAAAGGTCGGCGCCAGGCAGCGTCTCCTGAGCTACCGAACCTTCATCTCATACGGTTCACCCCTGGGACCATACCAGCCCAGATTGAAGTTCTTTGTCTTATACGTCTTGAAAATATCACCAGTGGCCTTGTGGGTGCTCGGGTCATCATGTCTTCTCCGTGGAAGCAACAGCCCGAAGAGGTGGCTGGCAAGGTGTTGAAGAGGATAGAAGTCAGCAAGGTTGGTTAATCAAAGGCCGCTGCGATGGCCTGAAAACATACCGTAGGGTTTTGGCTGACCTCAACTCCTTGAAAAGATAGCCCGAAGATTGCAGAACCGACTTGCGCTGGCCCAGTTTAAGACCAAGCATGGCTGGGAGGACTTGACTCTTGACACCATCGAACCAAAGTACGAAGAGGAAATGCGACGCAAGCGATTATGCGAAGGCGACGTCGTGTCCGACTCGTCCTCCAGCGCATCCGACCTACCATATCCTACGAGAACCCTCATGAGCTCTCCGTTGAAGGCCCCCCTCTTTTCCGATGCCATCGGCTCGAGCAATGGGAGCACCGGTCACCGCAAGCGTACCTACATGGCCTCTTTCGAGTATCACTCATCCAGCCCGAGCAAGCGCTACCGGTCTTCTCCTACGCCCATCAAATCTTTGCACAGTCACACATCGTGGAAGGAGAGCCATCAGCTGGCGCAGTCATCGCCAATCAAGCCCAGGAGGCAGCAGCATTTCACCACATCCACCGGCCCTGACATCTCTTTCTTCCAGGGAGCTCGGAGACTGGCAGATGACCTGGTATCGCCCAACTTCGCCGCAAACTCTGACGACGAAGATGACCTCCTTCCCACGCAGTCTTTCAGGGCTTCCAACATCCGTTCTTCACCTCCGACAACACCGCCGATGCGCAATCGCGCCATACCCAATCGTCGCACCAGAGACAGAGGTACAAACGGTGTACCGCCTGTCAAGTCTGGAGAAGAAGGCGCTGACCTTTTGCTGTACCTGGCTGCTTCTCCCTCACCTGCCGTCCCATCCACCAAGACCAGAATGGAGCCTCCGTCAACGCCGCCCTCCAAGGTTGGCCGCGACATGACCCTCCCCTCGTCCCATATGACCACACCCGGCGGGGGCAATCTGTTTCCCAACACACCAGGGCAAGGCTTCGATTTTGCAGAGTTTGTCAACATCACTCCAAGTCCTGCCCAAAAGGCGTGGAAAACACCTGTTGCTCTCTCATCAGCAAGGACTCCCGTCAGTCTGACAAGGAGATGTCTGACCTTTGACGAGCCCTTGGCTTGACCATAGAGTCTAAACATGCACACTCTGCCCTGTATTTTCTCCCTTTATTTCATTTAACCATGTCCATGATACCAGAACGGCAGGCCTTGCTTGCGCATCTCTGCGAACAAGTTGTTTTTTTCCCCTAAAGAAAGAAGAAAATGGCACTGCTTATTTATTTTCCCTTCTTTTTCCACCTCCTTTTTCTCTTTTCGCCTGAAAGAAAGAGCCTGGGCTCGGTCTACGATGGGGACGACGGCTTTGTTACATAAAGTATGAATGAGATGTTCCTGAGGGGACGCTACTACGAAAGTGTTTTGTCTGAGCTTGCAATATTGTTTTCTGGCGCAAGGCCATTTAGGGGAGAAAGAGTCTTTGTTTATGAAAGTGGGACGGATGTCAGTGAATTGTATCCTTTGGCTAAACAAGAACCTCCTTAAAGCGAATTAATTCCAACATGTTTTTCCTGTCCCTCCTCTATCATATTTCTTTCTGTCATTGAATTTTTCCCTACTGGCCATACGGCTGAGTATGGATCTGACAGTTCACGGGTCGGGTGGGGGGCCAACGCGGTCTAAGCCTCGATCAACGCGACTTGGGGTTGTAACGCGTTACTTGTAGTCTGGGTTTCACACAGGATGACGGCCACGCGAATTTTCGTGTTCGCGTTGCACTCAATCTATAAGACCGATAGCCAATCAGAATACACGCTATAGTCATGACATCCAGTATTTTCCAAAGCCTGTGCGTTCCAGCACCTTGGCGTGATGTCGGTGCGAGGCCGACGTTGTGCGCAGACAGGAACGACAGAAGAACCGACTGACCGACCGGTGTACGTTAGCCTTCATCACCTCACCCGCGCCCCGTGCAATTGCATCATTCAAAATATCGGAGAAGGTATTTGCAAGGCAGCATTGGTCGCTTCTGGTGAACTTGCACAGCCTTACGTTGATCTGTTATCGAATGGTTTCTGGGAGTGTCGTTAACTGCCCCGCTTGTTCCGCTCAAGGAACTCAATAATGCCAGATTTGACGCCTTCCGGACTCGGTTCCTCGGCACAGACGTCTGGCTCGAAGTCGAATGTCCGTCTGAGATAATCCCTTGTTGTTGGACCAATGGTTGCAATGAACGTCTTGCGCTCCTCACCCCCGTCCCTCTTTGCCTTGCCCGTCGACTCGTCCAGGAGCCCTAGACCGCGCAACATGCTGTCGCAGCCTGTGGGCGAAAACACGACCACGCAGCGTGCTGGCCGGTCCTCGGTGGTCTGTAGGATTTCTGCAAAATAGTGTGGGAAAGATTCCATTACGCCCGTTCCGTAGACGACAACTTCATCCACTTGGATCTTTTGGTCACTTGGCAGATCCATATCCATAAGGCGCTTTGGAATGATGTCCCGCCTCTGCTCGCCAACAAGGAAGAGTACGGGTGGCTTTGTTGGCCGGTCTTGGTACCATCGGCCGTAATGTTGCAATATATACTTGGCTAGGGCATCGCCATTGCCGGTGTGTTCTCCAAAAATCTTCAATGGCGGCTCTTGTGGGATGGACTTGAGCGCTCGTGTGGTGGCCGGGCCAACGCTGTAGACCGGTACATCCTGGAGGTGAGGCCACTTTTCATAGGTCCCTGTCCATTCCATTAGCCTCGGTTCCTTGTCGGAGGTGTAAACTCTAGTGCTGTGAGTTGCGGGATGGCCTAACTAACCCTCCTCCTCCTCCTCCTTCTTCTTCTCTGCCACCAAGCTGGAAAATGCCTCGACAGCTCGCTGCGATGTAAAGACGAGGCCGCCGTACGAGGCATTGGTGGTCGTGTTGACACAGCGGCGATGCAAAATGTCCCTTACCGTCGCCATACCCTGCTCCTGGAAGCTGTGATGCAATACGGGAACGAAGGTCGGTTCAAACCCCCAGCCGTTGTCTTTGCGAGAGAAGAGCTCCTCGTACGCGTCGCCTGGTAATGACCTGGTTTTGAGTAAAAGCACTGGCACCTTGGCAAGTGAGGGTGACGAGGGAACCTGAGCCATTTCAGGACAGAACGACTGAGGCGTGTGTATGCAATTGTTGAAAGGAAAGCTAAACGAGGTGAGAGGATTCGCCTCAGAAGAATGATAACTGTCACAAAGTACTCCGTAGAGAGTGTGTGAATTTCTCTCAAAGTTGACTTCGAGACATTTGTTCGAGCACTTTTGCCCCGCCGGAGGGGGCGAGCTGTTGAGGTAGCAGAATTAAAGCTACGTACCGCCTTAAGTACCTAGGTATGTAGGTAAAGTACCTGAAAGTAGGGTACTGACCTCGGTCAGGAAGACCCGTGCCTGAAAGTTTAACCACTTCTTTGGGAAAGAGATAGGCGTTCCAACATTAAGGCTGGGCCCAAGTGAATTTCTCTATCAACTTGCCGTTCTTGGGTCCTGCGGATGTCTCCGTCTTGCGACAACCGGGAGTGTCGTGGAATAAATAGTTTTCAGCCTCGTATGACTCCTCTGATCTCGCTTACCTCCCCCTCGCCGTAGGTGACGGATTTCCCGACGCATCAGGGCGAGCCTAGTCGCTGGGGACAATTGGAACTGCAAACAGCTATGCCAATATCCATGTGTCAACGACGAAACACGGGTGCATCTCGACGGTCTGAAAAGATGGCAGATGGGCTGAAGAAATCTGAAGATCCTTTGTAGCCCCTTATGCGGTTCAGGGATAGAAAGTATCCCATGGTACCATCTCATCTCACCGACGAGCTAGAGCGGTGGACCGACCTACCTGGTGGTGGGATATACTCATCAGAGCACCTTACCATATGTATTACATGCTACCTTAGTTGCTTAGCTCATGTACAGTCCTGATTCTGCCAGGAACCCAAGCCGAACCACCTACTGCGTAAGCAGGCATCACTACCTGCTGTATCCGTAGGTAGCGTCGCATTAGCGCATCATCGGACGTTCTGAAGCTGTCCATGCTTATCGATAAGGGAGTTTCGAACATTAACGGACGAACTGCTTGGAGCTTATTACAAATTTCCTCCGACAATATCCGCAGACTCTACACCAAGATCGTACACCTTGAATCACCCCATTCACGTTTCTTGCTGCACCTGATCTTTCTCTTCGGTCCGTCGCGGTCTTTCGGATACTTGAGATACAAAACGAAACTCGGCGGGTGGAGTTCTCCAGTTATGGCCGATGCAGAGCGAAGAACGACATCTGAGCCACCAAAGCCTTTACCCAAGGGAATGGTATTGGGCCCTGACGGCAAGCCGTATGTATTTCCTGTATAATTTCCAGGCTTTTCTTCAACCTCTCTTGCGGAGGCTTACTGACAAAGACCTTGTTGAGGTGTCGCTCCTGCTCCTCCAAAAGTGCCTTTTCCAGCTGGGCCTCCCAGATGAACGGGTCGCTGAAAAAGGGTGCGCCAGGACCTGCCGACGATTGCCCGCCTGATGTCGAAGCACTTGGGCGCGGCACCTGGCAGCTACTGCACTCCATCGCTGCGACATACCCCGAGAAGCCCTCGCCAGCACAAAAGGAGGATCTCCGAGGGTTCATGAGGCTATTCTCAAAACTGTATCCCTGTTGGGTGTGCGCAGAGGACTTTCAGTCTTATATGCAAAAGGAGCAGATAAGGGTTGACGGGCGTAACGAGTTTGGCAATTGGCTTTGCCATGCTCATAACGAAGTCAACCGTAAGTTGGGGAAGAAAGAGTTCGACTGCAGTAAGTGGGAGGAGCGGTGGCGCACCGGATGGAAAGACGGCCATTGTGATTGAAGCAACATAACCTGACAAGCGTGTTGTGTGTAATATAACTGTTTGGCAGGGGAAGTAGAGTCTGTAGTAGCATCAAGAACGTGGCATTTGCACTTTTGCTGGGCAAACCGTCCTGTTTGGCGTCAGGATGTACAACACAGCCGCCATTGTATCAAACGTAGAAAACACTTCGTATATGCTACTAGGCAGAAAGGTGACTATTATTGAGTGCTCAGACACCGCCTTATCCCTCTTGTTTCTCATGCGTCGATGTATTCCTGCACATGCGTTGGCATCGACGCGTTAGCTGCAATCGTATCCTGTTCACACCCGGAAATGTGACTTTTGTCGGCAGTCAGTTCAAGAACAGTGTGATAGAACATTGTGCATTGCATCGAAAACATCTACTAGTGCTAAACAAAGCTTAAACTGAAAACCCAAGGCAAAGCATCATTGTCAGGTAAGATGGTTTCCAGAGCTAATGGATATGATGGTAGTCGACTGTCTCCGGACTCAACGCAACCGAGTGCCCCACCGGCGAACCCGGAGCAGATAAGAGAGGCCGGCCGTTTTTATACAAATATGAGCGGCCAAAGGCCTAGGGTAGGAAGGAACGTCTGGGCCCGTGATCCCGCTCCATGGTTAGGTATGTTAGTTACGTATCGCCCTGGCCTCTGCGGAGGCTTCGTGTATCTATTAAATGGCACCGCAGCAGAGCTGAAGTATGGCGCCAGCCAGCATCGGGCCATGTATTGAATTTGCGTTGGTGAGGCAAGCTTGAACAAAAATAACCTATATGCCACGCCCGATTAGAAAACAGTAAAGTTTGGCAGCTTACGTAGCATAGGTAAAAGAATGATCCGAGAGTTTGAGAATCCGGGATGTATTCATGGGGCTCGCTGCTGGATATGACTGTGAGGTACTTACAGTACAGGGTACCTACAGTACATAGGTAGGTACAGGTAGTTTAGTATGGCATCCGGGTGATGCGATAAAGGGATCCGCCATGTCGGGCGCACCACCAGTCCGCTATTGCCCGTTATGGCCCGCTGTGGATCTGCTTCTTTTCCCTTCTTCCCTGCTGCAACACATGTTCTGAGCAGCAACGCTCTTCCCTCTTGTTCCATTTCGCCACAGCAAAAGAATGTCTCGTCCCGGCAGGAGCGAGATAATCATGCCCCCTTTCCTTCTGGATATCTGAGGTATCTGTCTGGCTTCTGTTAGTGTACACCAAAAGCTCCGGCACCCCTGGCCTGGTCCGGCATGAGCCCGGCGTATTGGTGGCCGCACTTTTCGTGTGGCGTGTTCAGTTACATCATTCGTGTCCCGTCGTTTGCGTGTTTTTGATGCAATGGACCATTGTCTGCTGCTGTCCCTCCATTCTTAGGTGTGCCTGAGGGGTTAACAACGCTACCATCTCCCGTCTTTCCACCCCATCGTCGATTCACGACCCCATCCTCATGCATTCCGCCAGATATCGGGCCTGACTGGCAAGTTACCCACGCCCAACCGCTTTACAAGTCTTTCCGGTACCTCCGTCCAGAGTACAGGCATGCGCAAATGTGGGCATAAGTTAACAAACAACTGTCATTCCACCTTGCAACGACCAGTGGCCTGACTTGATGATCCTGGTCATTCCATCTGAAGACTACAAGTGAGTTAGGCCGAGGCCAACCTTGCCATATGTCCGATATTAGGTCTATATATAAACATGCCTGCCTCTGGTCCTAGGCCGAAAGCTCCTCTTTCCGTCTTAGCCATTATAAATCATAATTTTACATCAACCCTCGCAACAGCAGTAGCAGCAACAGTATCAAAGCCACCTATCCAGTCTACATTCATACAACTATGGCTGATATCAGAACGCAAGGGCTAAAAAAACCTGTTGACGTTGTCGAATACCTCTTCAAGAGGCTTCATGAAATCGGAGTTCGTTCCGTCCACGGTCTCCCAGGGGACTTTAACCTCGTTGCCCTCGACTACCTCCCTCGATGTGGTCTGAAGTGGGTTGGCAATGTCAACGAGCTCAACGCCGGTGAGCCTTGCCACAATCTTTTCCCAATAGTTCTAATGTATTTCTCAACGTACTAATACCATCGGTAGGCTATGCTGCTGATGGTTACGCCCGTGTCAAAGGCATCTCGGCCATCGTCACTACCTTCGGTGTCGGCGAGCTCTCGGCCATCAACGCTCTCGCTGGCGCCTACTCAGAACATATTCCTGTTGTCCACATTGTCGGATGCCCGTCTACCATCTCTCAGAAGAACGGCATGCTCTTACATCACACTCTGGGTAACGGTGACTTTAACGTCTTTTCCAACATGAGCTCTCAGATCTCCTGTGATGTTGCCCGTCTTAACAACCCGGCTGAAATCGCCAATCAAATCGACCATTCTCTCAGAGAGTGCTGGATTCGCAGTCGCCCCGTCTACATCATGCTTCCTACTGACATGGTCCAGAAGAAGGTCGAGGGCGAAAGATTGCAGACGCCAATAAGCCTGGAAGAGGCCAGGAATGACCCCGTGAGAGAGGACTACGTTGTTGATGTAATCCTCAAGAGCCTCCACGCTGCAAAGAGGCCCATTATGCTCATCGACGCTTGCGCCATCCGCCACCGCGTGCTGCCCGAGGTTCATGCACTCCTCGAGAAGACCAAGATCCCCGTCTTCGTCACACCCATGGGCAAAGGTGCAGTCAACGAAACGCACCCCAGCTATGGCGGTGTATATGCCGGGACCGCTTCGCAGCCCCACGTTGCTGAACGTGTGGAGTCTTCGGACCTAATTCTATCAGTCGGTGGTCTCAAGGTCGGTTTGTAGTGCCATCCTAGGTCGCATCCAGACCGCTAACCGGGTTATAGAGTGATTTCAACACAGCTGGATTCTCCTACCGGACATCCCAACTCAATACCATTGACTTCCACAGCACGCACACCAGAGTGCGCTACTCTGAATATCCCGGAATCACTATGCGTGGTGTCCTAAACAAGGTAACCGAACGCCTCGACCTGAGCCAACTGACCATGACGACAATTCCGGAAGTAATCAACAGGGTGCCCGGCCCAGACTCGGACTCCTCCCAAACCATCACTCAGGCTTACCTGTGGCCCAGAGTTGGCAACTATCTCCGCGAAAATGATATTGTGGTCACCGAGACCGGAACGGCAAACTTTGGCATCTGGGAGACCAAATTCCCTGCGGGGGTCACGGCTTTGAGTCAAGTCTTGTGGGGAAGTATCGGCTGGTCAGTTGGCGCCGCGCAGGGAGCTGCGCTTGCTGCCAAAGATGCAGGCCAAGATCGCAGGACTATTCTGTTTGTCGGCGACGGCTCCTTCCAGCTCACAGCACAGGAGGTCACCACGATGCTTCGACACGGCTTGAACACTACGATGTGAGTCCGACTCATCCTACGATGTGAACCTGTCCGGGATACTAACACCTGGCATTCAGTTTCGTCATCTGCAATGACGGATATACCATTGAACGTTTCATCCACGGCATGGAGGCCGAATACAACGACATTGTTCAGTGGGAGTACAAGGAGCTTGCGACAGTATTTGGCGGTACCGATAAGACGACCAAGAAGTTTGTCGTCAAGACAAAGGATGAGCTGGAGAAACTCCTAACAGACAAGGACTTCAACAACCCTACGGCACTGCAGTTTGTAGAGCTTTATGTTCCAAAGGAGGATGCTCCCAGAGGTCTTATTATGACTGCCGAGGCTAGTGCAAGAAACAACGCGAGGGCCGAGTAGGACAATAATAAGCACACATGGGCATAGGAAATAATGTTGTTGGTAGCGCACGACTATACAAGACGGCTTTCTCGGCACTTAATTGGACAGGGGCCTTATGGTTGCTATAGTATATGTAGATCATCCGTGTTCGAATGGAACGTTCACCTGGCATCGCTTAACCTGACTGTGGAATTTCGAACAATCGGTACACTGTTCCGTCCTCCACGAGAAAATGTCAACCATACGCGATGGACATCTTAGTTAAGCTGAACACATGTTAAACTGTTGGCCTAGACGTTTAGTTCTACGCAACGAACGGTGACAATTGCCGTCATAAACGTTTCGGGTCGTTTCAATTTCTTTAGTGGAGGGCAGGGAAGGATATAGAACCAGTTACTCATTTTAAGCGCCACCGTGTCGATGATTGAACCTATAGGACATTACCAGGATCATCTTTCAGAACTGTAGTTCAATTGGGCAATCGCTGGATGACATCGGAGATGGCGGGTCCAGGTCGTTAATTTTATTGCCTTCGGGCGGTGTGGCAATGTTTTCCTTTTTGACACGGCGCACCGAGCTTTTCGCCCTTCACCAGCCACCATCCTTTCTACACTGACCCACCCCATACCTATCTCATAGTCTGAGTGAACCAGATATTGAGTTGCTTGCAATACATAGTTGTGTAGCACTCATATTTGCCTCCCGAAATGTCGGATTCTAAGAGGAAACAGCCCAGCTCCGGAGGCGGCGATGCACACCCAGCAAAGAGAAGCAAAGTGGGTTTCACCTGAATGCATACTAATGCTTATACGTTATGCTCCAGTGCCTCAAACGATTGCTTCTCCGACTAATCTCCATTTATTAGGGCGGGAAGGGTGCAGGTGCGTGGCAGACGCCACAACACAAGGCTAAGGTTGCCAGCCTTCAGGACAAAGGCGTCACCCTCGGCGTCGGAGACAAGGGCATTTGGGTTACATTTGCACGTGGCATGGACGGGAAAGCAATTAGCGAGTTCAACTTGCTCTGTGACGAGGTTCGTCTCTCTCGTATCACCTTTCAACCTATACTCATCAATCATATTTGTCTCCCAGTATGGCAAAACAATGTATAACATTTCCCCTCCCGACGAAGGAGTTGAATCGGACAACGAGGCCGAGGACATTGAGGCTTCCATCAAGAAGGAGCTCGAGGGTATCAGCGGCGGTAGCAAGAGCAAGTCCAAGCGCAATTTCAAAGCTATCAAGGCCGGCATCGAATGTGTCTTCTTCATGAAGACGAGGGATCCAGTGGATCCTGTTGAGCTCTGCCGCCGGATCTGTCAAGATGCCAGTCTCTGCACAGACTTAAAGGAGCGAAAAACCAAGTACATCAACCGGCTGACGCCGGTTACGTTTGTCGATAAGGCCTCGGAGAATGGCGTAGCAAGGGTGGCTAGGAAGGCCTTGGCAGCCCACTTCGAGTTGACGATGGACCCCCTTCCTAGGGTTACGGGAAGCGAGATCAAGGGGGGATCAGTGGAAGCTGAAGTTGGGACAGACTATACCATAGAGCAACAGGTCACCAGAGCAGAAGAGCCAAGAGAGGCTGAGAAGCCAGCCTTCACGGTCGGTCTCACAACGCAGGATGTCTAGCCCAAGTCGGTGCTAACATACAGCCAGTATGCCATCCGGCCTTCGATACGCAGCAATAGCTCACTTGACCGAGACGAGCTCATCAGTCAAATCGCCAAGGCCGTCAATCCTCGACACAAAGTCAACCTCACTAACCCTGACAAGGTTGTGCTAGTCGACGTCTTCCAGGCGAGTAACTTGTGCTGCCAACGAAACATTCATGCAACTTTGGCTAACCGCTTTGACAGAGCTTCTGTGGCATAAGTGTCATTGAGAGTAGTGACTGGGACGGGCTCAAGAAGCTCAATGTAAACGAGTTATATAAAGCTTCTCCCGGAGCAAAGCCAAAGGATACCGGCGCCAATGCGAGCAGAGAAGGTGGATCGGCGTCATAGATGCGGTGTGATTGATAGTGTTGGCATCTACGGTGGTATAGTCTGACTTCCAGGAGGTCAGTCGGGATGGGTAGTTGACGTATCGTCTCTGACACCTGATTACACAGGCACTCGAAGATATACGATGCACACAGAGTAGAATTCCAGCAAAGAAAACAAATTGAGGACACCATGGGCACATGAATGAGGCAAAACATTGGTCGCAAGTATCGGCCCTACTGATTGTGGGTAGCTGCTTGTCCATGCAGTCAGCAAGAGGTCCATCAGCTCGAGCGAATCCCGCATCTGCAGAAGCCATACGGGATCGTATATCATTTTGAGCCACTCGGAAATGCAGCACTCCCTGTCTGGGTACGAATACAGAAGACGTCAGTTTCCTGGTATTCGATGTATCCGACGGTATGGAAATAGCTTTGGCGAGACGGACCGACGGCCTCGTGCCTCCGTCTCTCAGCTGTAGGGCAGTTTCGCACCCTCCTTGGAGAAGCCACCCACTCACTCACTGGGCCATATGCTTGTCTGAGGTGAAGAAAGATACGATGATCCGTCAGACTGCTCCCTGGTTCAAATGTCTTGCATAATATTGCAAGCGGCAAGATGTGTAACCGCAATAAATGGTACAATTTTCAGAACAGCAGCTGAGGTTCCCGCAGGACAGTGCCTCCTCCATGGGTGTCTAAAGCGAACCAAGGGTCGTCTAGAGGTCAAAGGGATGGGGGTGCAAGCACATCTGCATCCATGACGGCGCTAAACCCTATACGTATAAATTTGACGAGTCTCCAGAACCGTCAGCGGCTATCAATATTCTAGTCCTTTGCTTCTCATGCGACTAGGTCCCTTGGGACTACTTGAAATATCGACCAAGGAGAGCGGGGACTGTTTGGATCCTGCAACAATACAAGCAAAACTCAATCCCCTCCCAAGCAGCGTAGGGTTACACACCTCTCGTATATGTAATTTTTGATGGAGCAAACGCAACTCGACATGCAACTTCTAGACCTCTGCTTCAAAGGTTGTCCTGGATTGTGATGTGTCGTCCATAGGAAACATCCTGAGTAACGAGGCCGTCAGTCCGAGCGAGTATGGACTTTCTATAGAGACAACGATGTATAGACTTGAATTAACCCGCAACTTACACTTTGAGGTTCTCGGAATTGAGAGCAAGCTATTCTCAAGCTGAACATACTAAAATCGACCTGGATTGCTCGCACATAATAGAAAGAGGCATATTTAGCTTATCAGAATGTTCGAGATAGGGGACTGGGCGGGGCCGGGACAGGTCGGAGCATCTAAAGCGCATGTCCAAATGCGAGAAGCGGTGAACTTTTAAGAGGACGCCGAGTCAAAGGCACCAGATGAAAGGCGCGGGATACGTCCGGAATGAGTAGATCTTATCTCGGTCTTGGTGTCCACTATGTAATTTCCCCCGCCTGAGCTAGTCAACGACCGCCCCGAGACTGCGGGCGGACGTCCGTACCCCACCAGTCTCGCTTGACGGTGTCCAATCACCAAATTCCCGGCTCGCTTGTCTATGCGTGGCGTAGCTGGGATGTCGTCCCTGCGCGCCCCCAGTCTACAACTACTACTAACTGAGTGCAAAGTAAGATTCCCAACAATCCTTCACAAAGGTACCCAGGGGTTTTAGTCAGCACTTTGCTACGCTAAAAACCCCTTGCTCACGCAAGGGGCGAAAAAAGGGGGGTTACAGCCTATATCACAAATAGTATTACTTTTATATAGGTTATATAGTATAATTACGGCCTATGGCTATGTACCGCGTGAGTGTAGAGCTTCAGCTGACAACGACTTTCACTTCGACCTGCCAGCGAACAACACCTCCTTCAATCAATAGGCACGTGACTTTTAACAGGTTTTAAAACAAGGTTTAATATTGCACTTTAGGGCCTTTAAAGACTTCCCCCTCCCTAAACGCCTAACCAGACTAGATTAAATCGCCCTTAGGCACTCTGCCTCTG
>MU846019.1:205520-228817 GCA_030867225.1 Colletotrichum caudatum | reverse complement strand
TCTCTCTCTCTCTCTCTCTCTCTCTCGCCAGGAACGAGGGCGAACGTACCCTTGTACCGGCCCTGTCCTTGGAAAACATCACCGTGGGTGATGAACAGAGATGTGTCAGGGGCCGCGTATTTGGCCGCAGATGGCATTTCGTTGCTTCTTGGGCCTTGCATACAGCATACAGCCCATGCAGGCGGCACGGTGCATGTACACTAGTAGTACTACAGTACAGCAAGGACAACACGTCCCGCGAGTGGTGCTGTGCTGAGCTTGCAGCACTGGGGTCGACCGGGGGGTTCAGATCAGACATCTTGTATCATCTGCAATGACGGTATATGGGTATGTATCCGTACACTTTGTCGTAGCTTCGGCAATGCAGACAAGGCAGGGCGTGATATCATGACGACCAACGCTGGATAACAGGAACTACCAAAAGGTTGGCCGCGCGCCCGGGCCGGTTTGCGAGAAGGCGGTGGAAGGAAGGCCTGCGATGCCACACTATTGGTTTCTGATGACGATTTGCGAGCCCCGGTGTTTGAGCAGTCGGCCAAGTGCCCGCAAAGGGGATTTGCCGCGACCAAAGAACGGGGGGAAAAAAAGAAGAAATGAAGGAAGGGGAACAACAAGGAAAGGGGGGGTTGAGGGGAATAGAATGAGCTTCTCCAAGAGGTGACGATGGACGACGATACGAAGAAGAAATGAGACGGCGTGAAAAAGGCGTGGGTGGCAGACCATTGAGGGTGGAGATGGCATGAACGGAGGGGGTGAGGGAGGGTCTCTTTGGAGTGAATCTCAATCTACCCTTTCCAGAATGCTAATGTCCCTTTCCGCCGGCCACATCCTTGCCATCGTCAATAGTGACCGTGTGTGTGTGTGTGACGGGCAGCTGGAGCTTGGGAGCTGGAACCAGCGGCCGCTGGGGGGGTGTGAGCCTTGCTGCCATGGGTGGTGGGTGATTATTTCCAATCCGTAGGGTTGATTGATGCGCAGGGAACATTACATCGAAATCGATAGTGGTGTGGGGAAACGGTCGAGACGATGCAAAACGAAACAACAGGCGAGCGAGAGAGAGAGAGAGAGAGAGAGAGCGTCGATTGTCTACTCTTTGGGACAAGGTCGTCTTCACCCGCCAGCTGCCAGGTGCTGTTTTTGTGTGTGTCTAGCTGCCCAAGCACATACATGCATGCATGCATGGCACACGGCCAGCGCACCGACTCTGGAGATCTCTGACGCTGGTCGACGGGCTGCTTAGTAGTATCCGACGTCCGTCCAGAAGCACCACCAGAAGCAGCCGTGGCTGCTCGTGAAAGGCGTCCCAGGAGGTCGGGAGCCCGCCCGGGCTTGCATGGCATGGCGTGGCGTGGCGTGGCGTGGCGTGGCGTGGCGCGGTGCGGCCTGGTCGAGGATCTTGAGATGCAGCGGGCGGGATCAGGAGGAGGAGGAGGAAGAGGAGGTGGTGGTGGTAGTGGTGGTGGGCGGCACGGCATGGCATGGCATGGCCAGCCCGCCCAAGCAGACCAACCCACACTCGCTCTACGATGTGATGCGTGCAATACATTCCCGCGATGTGAATGTGGATACGGCATGCGTCTTGGTGTGGGCCCTCGACCAGACCAGACAGGCAAACAGCTAGGTCACAGACCAAACCATGCCTCCGTCCGTCCGTCCGTCTACTGGCCCCGCGTGGTCGTGGTCGCCGTATGGTAATTAAGTAGCCGTGACTTGGGGAGCTCTCCCTGCTGTGGTGCTGTGGCTGCGGGTTCCGGGGATAAATATCAGCGAGTGACGGCGGCGACAGAAGAAGGCGGACATGTCAGCAAGGGCGGGGTTTTGCGTGCCCGTTAAGCGCCGACTGCACCGATGTGCTGTCAAGGAATCGGCGGCGGCGGTGGTGCATGAGAGTCGTCAAGGCCGTTTGTCGAGACGTTCTGGATGGATGCGTATGCGTGGCACCGGACCTGGGACCCGAACTGACTTGACGGCGAGGCGGGACGAGAAGGGATATGTGACTCGTCGGTTTCCGCCGAGCGTCAAGCACTCACTGTACCAAGTACACGTACGTACGTACGTACATACATACATTGGCCATCCGGATCAGGATCGTCGTCACCGCCGACTGGAGCCTGTCAGTGCACTCATTGTCTGCCATGACGTTGTAGTGTGCACATTGTACATAGTGTACGGATAGGCAGTGTTCGCTTGTCGCGGAAGAGGTGGATGAATGAGACGCGATCGACTTTGGCGAGTCCCGGTCGTCTTCTCGAAAAGACGGTGACGGTGACGTTTGAGCAGGCCCAGCGGAGTTCCCGTCTTCCCCGAGAGGGGACAGAGAAACGGTAGCTGGGATGGCATGCCATTGGCCAACATGACAGGGATCCAGCTGCGGACGTGCATGTGTAGGAATAGTCTGTAGCACGATGTAGTTTAGTTTAGTCTAGCAGCAGCGGCAGCGGAAGCGGCAGCGGCAGCAGCGTGCTCGGTAGGTATTGACTTGATTCTTGAACCCCCAGCTGCCCGCCCACCACTGTACGTAGCAGCTCGGTGGCCAGCGGTGGAGTGAGCAGCAAGACCAGCAGGGTGCACACACGAACGGTGCACTATGGGAAGGACCGAGACAAAAAAGGGGGGGGGGGGGGGAGGATTCGTCGAGAAGACGTTTGGGAAGCAAATAAGGTACCGAGAGGGTGAGCGAGACATGATACCTACTATCCGTACTCGTTCGTACATACAGTAGCGTAGTTCAGGGTTGGTGATGTGTCAGGGACAGGGGAGGGAGAGGTCGGTTTGGTGGAGTGGGTGCGCCATAGGTGCCCAATATCCAGATAGATGGATGGACTGGGCCGTAGGAGACGGACGGCAGCCATGTGGTGCGGTGCGGTGCGGTCTGCTTGCTTGCCTTGCCTTGCCTTGCTTGCTTATTTTACTTGTGCCGAGCTGTGCTGTGCTGTGCTGTGCTGTGCTGTGCTGTGCTGTGCTGTGCTGTGCTGTGCTGTGCTGTGCTGTGCTGTGCTGTGCTGTGCTGTGCTGTGCTGTGCTATGCATGGCCTCGCATCTCATCGCGCGCATCGCATCGCATCGCATCGCGCAGTGTGCATGATGGCGCAGGCTTGGGCCGTCTTGCAACGGTGGTGGTGTTTGTTTGTTCCGGAGCGAGAAGAGTCAGCAAATCTAGTTTATATATGTATATTTTGGCTGGCGAAATGAGCATGTGTTGTTCGTTCCAAGACAAAAGTAAGCCGCGTCGGGAGAAAAGGCCAAGCAGCTGCCTCGTCGTCTGGTCTGGCTTGGCTTGGCTTGGCTTGGCGGTTGGAAGTGAGGCGTATGAGCTAAAGGTTCATGGCGTTGATCTTTGGGATGAAGCAGGCGGGAGAATCTCGGAGGGCTCGGTGTGTAAAACAGACAAAGATTAGAGAGTTGAGGACGCGCTTTCCCCTCTCCTCGCCGCTGGGTCCAATAACGACTCGGCAGTCATGAGAGGGGGGGAAGCTTGAAGAAAAGGGAAAGAGAGAGAGAGAGAGAGAAGGTGGGGAGACAGAGGCGGAAAGAGTCAATGAGAATGTGCGCGTGTGTGTAAGGTGCGTAAGATGAGAGCGGAAGGAGGAGATGAGAGTATCCATCCGTACACCCGCCATGAGAAGAAAAAGAGTACAAGAATCTTGTTCCTTGCCATCTATCCATCTTCGTCCGGTCACATTCATCCATCCCGCCCCCAACTCCCAAGTCGCTCTATCCTGGCTTTGCCCTACGCCGTGATGCTTGCAAGTCCTGCCGCCCCGCCCCCCTTCCTCTGAGGAAGTTCCGTCATTAAATAGACTTTCTTCACCCACAGCATTCGATGCAACACCCCTTACGTCTCGACGACGACGAGACCAATAGAGGAACCGTAGCCGGAGAATAATGCAAACCCCCCCCCAAGCTCCCAAGTGCCTGGCTGGCAGCGTGGTCGGTGTTGGAACAGTTCCTCCCGCCCCTGCTCGGTGAAGAAGCATGCCGACGGGTGCTACGGCTAGGTGGCCAGGTGAAGGAAGTCTCGGGCGTCAGTTGTTGTCGACATGTCTCGAGTACCTCGGACAGTTTGGGAGGGGGGGGTGTAATGTACTTGGTGACTCCTCCACCGATCTTCACGTCAACCTCGGCTGTTGTCCCCCCCGGGCCTGTTAGCTCCAGTTCCTCCCGCTCTCTCTGTCTTTGTCTCTGTCTCTGTCTCTGCCTCTCAGTTCATGTAAACAAACCACTCGAGGATAACTGATTGCCTGGCGTACACGCCGTGTCAGTCATGTCTCCCTTCTGCTCGCAGGCGGCGGCGGCGGCCAGCCACCGGCACCGTCAAACGTCGAGCGGCCTTGAGCGCCTGAAACATGCGACTCGAGCACAACAACTTCGCAACGTCTGGCCGGCCTCTGCCGAAGGGAAGGGGAACGGAACTCGTCGTGTTTGACAAACCCAACCCCACTTGTTGGATGCCGCCGCCGAAATGGATGGGGCGTCGCTTGCCAAAGTACCAAAGTCTCTTGCACGTCCAACGAGGCGGGCTCCTCCTGGCCCTTGTTCTTGAACCTCCGTCGTCACTTTGACAAACCACCTCGACGAATGAAGAATGCCCATCAGAGGAACGTACTGTATGATGCAACCAACGCCTGTCAGTCGCGCTCGTCTCGTAACGAATGAATGTATGTATGCATGTATGTATGCATGTATGTACGTATGTATATATGTACGTATGTATGTACAACTACGACGAGCCCCGAACTTGCGCGAAGCCGCTGCTGAAGGTTTACACCCCGTCCTGGCCTGCTCCTGGCTTGGGCTGGGCTAGCCACCCATGCGAACCAGTCGCCGTTGTTCAGACGGGAATTTGAATCGACATGACCCTGCCGTTCGTTATGCTAGACATTGAATGGCCTCCCCCCCTCTACTTCATACCCGTTTTCTTGATTCCCCGGCTTTCCGGTCCCAAACTGGTCTACGCAGTAATGTTGGGACTTTGTCAATCGAGATTGTCGAGGCCCAACCAAAGCGCCAGGCGGGCGTGTGCTGACACGACTAGCATATGCCCAAGTCGCGACCGGCTGCCGCCATTGTTGTCGGCATTTTTGATGGATAACACAACACACGGTATGAACGACCGCCGCCAAGGCCGGTGGATGTGCATAGTGGCGGCGGTCCACCCGTCCCCCGTTATGTACGAAGAAGTATGTACATACAAGCAAGCTGTTTACAGAGGTATACTATATGGCGGCATTGGACCCGCGGCGGACAGGCGGCATCGAGACGAGAGAGAGGGAGGAAGATGGAGGGGGAGAGAGAGAGAGAGAGGAGGAGGAGAAGAAAAGAAGAAAAGAGGTGTCTGACTGGGGTCCGTGGACCTGGACATTCGACACTACTCACCAGCACACCGCACGACGAATACAGATATGGATGCAACACAAACAGCCTCTGTACCTTGTCAGCTCGCCCGGCCACCACCTCACCTTGGGTCTCGGCGAACCACGCTAGTCGGCAAGTCGACTAGTGCTCAGGCAAGCTAGCTTCCATGAGCCTGGTCCCAGGATGTCGTCTTCGGGGACGCACGCAGGGACCCCCGAATACCGGCCGGTTTAGATTTTCGTCCCTCTCTCTCTCTCTCTCTCTCTCTCTCTCTCTCTCTCTCTCTCTCTCTCTCTCTCTCTCTCTCTCGTGCTCCACCGACCGAAATGACAGGGAAATGGGCTCGCTCTTCCCCTCAGTCTGTCTGCCTGCCTGTCAGTCAGCCAGTCTCTCTGTATGTGCAAAGACAGAGAGGGGCGCGGATCCAGAGCCAGAGTCGGTCTGAAGGGCGGTGTTGAAAGGCGAGCCCCCCGATGCCTGCATCATGCACAAGGACCCCTTCCTGGGACGGCACGTACAGTAAGTACACTAGGAGGGGCAGTTCCTCAGTCTCCAATTAGGCATATCTGACTGTTGCTGACAAGGAAGGACACGACACGACACGACACACGACACACGACACGACACACGACACACGACACGATAGCCGGTCACCTACTCAACTAGTTTACTGGTGCCTCGAGGATACCTACACCCACATGCGAACTCATCTGTGCTGCGAGACGAGACGGTGAGGCACGTACTTGGTGCACTACATAGTATCCGTACACTACCTACATGCGCAGGCAGGCGCGCACGCAATGAATGAGCTTCGCCGAGTACCAGACGTGCCATGCATCATCCCTGCCTGCCAGCCATTCACGGAGACTATAGTAACTAAGGTACATACATACAAATACCATGTAATGAAATGGAATGACTGCGGAGCGCAGCGCAGCGTGTCGTCATCTCGATGTCCGTCCGTCCGTCCGTCCGTCTCTTGTCTGTTCTGTTCTGTTCTGTCCTGTCCGTCCATCTGTCTTGGTGGCAAACCACATCCGTAACGTCTCGGCCGAGCAGACTTTTTGCCGGTGAGTTTTTAATCGTTTGTTTCCGCCAGCCCCGAGCAGTGAGTGGGATGAATGGAGGAGTTGTGCAGACGACACTCCCCTCCACTCCCCTCCCCTCACCTCAGCCCAGCCCAGCCCAGCTCAGCTCGCCTCCAGTCATGTCCCTTCTCGGTGGCTGCGAAGCATCGCCACCCGCCCGCTGCTGCTCGTCATCAGAGGGAAGGGAAGGTTAAGAGGACCGAGGCGTCACGAGCGAGCGAGCAAGCACCATCCCGGTCCTCCTCTTACTGTTTGTTCCGATACGGCTCCCGCCAGTCGAGGAGGAGCTTTTTGGCTCTGTGCGGCAAAGCATGGCTAGGTAGGTGACCAACCAACCCTGGGGGGGGGGGGGGGTAAGGAAGGTACTGTAGGTATTCTTGCATGCTGTGCATGTCGCAAGAAGCAAAAAGGATATCCTAAATCAATAATAAAAATAAAGATACACAACAAAAGGGCAAACTTCCCAAGGTCCTTGTCAAAGCCAAGCAAGGCACGCACGCATGCAAGCAAGCAAGCAAGACAGCGAGCGAGAGAGGAGCATCGGTCGGTCGGTCGGTACGTACCGGACCATGCCTACCCAAGGTGAGCTACTATTGTAGGTACGGATAGGTAAGTAAGTAGGTATTGTACATACCTACCTACTATGGACGATTGATTACCCACCCCCAGGTAGGTAGGGGAGGTACCTGCCCCAGGTACCTCCTACCCAAGCAAGATACAGTACCTACCTACCTACCTGGCATCAGTAGCAGGGGTCTTGTACCGTGACTTGCCTCTGGTCCCGAACGAGAAAGTACTGGTCGACTAAGCCCTGTCATTGTCTGAGCGAGCACCTTACCAGTAAACTACTTTGTACGTACCTTGTGGCGCCGAAGCTGGGGATACACCCCTGGCGTGTTTCCCTTGTTGTTCCTTTCCTTCCCATGTCCAAAGTACCGTTACCCCCCCCCCCCCCCCCCCCCCCCCCCCCCGCCCCGGCCAGCCAAACTTCCACACCACAACACAACCCAACAGACGGCGGACAGACAGACAGACAGACAGACAGCTTCAACCGCCTTACCTACCTACCCTACGTCGCATGTGTGTACGTAGTTTGTATGTAGGTAGGTAGGTAGTGTACGGATACTGCGTACCCATACGTGCAGTGCAGTATGGACCGACCATATCCATGTCGCCGTTCATCCTCCTCCCCATTCTCCTCCTCCTCCTCTTCCTCCACCACCACCACCACCACACCCCCATGCATCTTAAGCTCGTCGACTCCCCGGCCAGTTGCCGGGGTTCGATAAGAACGCTATGCCGCCATGGAACGACTACGCTAGGGCAGCAGCTCTGAGGAAGGAAGGGAAGAAGGAACGAAAAGAAAAAAAAATCAAATAGACCTGGTTCCTCCTGACCTTGTCTGATCTGATAGCTTACCTGCCCACCTATACCTACCTACCTACCTACCGACCTAGCCTCTGTCTGTCTGTATATCCTTCCGTCGTATGATGAAGAACCGTTACATTCGAGCGTACCAAGCCCACGACCATCCTCATCAGTCACTTTCCACTTCACCTACCTACTCAACCGCTCCCGCCCATTCCTCCTTGGTTGCCATACCCTGCCAAGGTTTTGTGAACAATTCAAGACAGAGAAACGACGAGACCACCACACCCAGCCTTCTTCCTCTTTCGCTACTCCTTCAATAACACAAGCCGACGACGACTGACTTATCCCGCCTTGGCCTTGCCTCGCTTCACGACCATCTCAGACACGCCGCCCGCTGACGACCTGTTTCGATCCAGCAACGGCTTTCCGAACCAAACCCGGCCAACCCAGCCCAATCCAATCCAACCTTGACGCCGAAACCCTTGGATTCAAGGCCGGGCACGCACGTCTTCCTCCCTGGCTGGCGCCTGTTTCTTTCCTAGTAAGTATCCGTAGATTCGACCCTCGCCCAGTGCCTGAGCTTCTTCTCAGCCATTCATTGCCCCGGAATCCGTTCGAGGGCCTTGAGTGGTCCGTTTTGCATGCACTTATTCCACACACCCTGCCTGCCACCCCATCTAACCCCCCCCCGACTAGCACAGCCAACCTTCGTCAACTCTTTTACCTTCCACACAGTCTTCCTGTGGCCATCCGAGAACTTCTCTCTCTCTCTCCCTCCCTCCCTCCCCGCAACCACCAAATCGTCACCGCCTCTCATCCGGCATCATCGACCATCCGGGACGCCGTCTTACATCCTTCGACACAAAAGACGTCAGCCGGCCTCTCCCTCTGGGGCGCTTTCCGAGTCCATTCCAGCTTGCTTGCCAGTCTGCCCAAGTTGACTCCCTCCAGCAGCTACTAGGAACCCTCACGACTCCCACCAAAGCGGCTCTCCCCTTTGCGGCCGTCGGCGAAGCTATCAACCTGAATTCCTGACCCTGTCTTCACATCTATAGCTCGGGACTGTTGGCTTCGACCCAGTTAGTCCCACCCCAGCCGACAACCTGGCGGTCTCAGCAGTTGTCCGGTTCTCTGGACAAAACCCTCAGCGCGGCCGTGAGGCTAGGGAGGGCGACAACGCACAGACGAGCTTCCCGGCTGCACCCCGACAGTCTGGGCCCGGCAGCGCCCAAGTATCCGAGCAGCCCGCCGCCGTCCCAAATCCCGACTACCGTCCACCTTCGAGTGCTGGCCAGGACGGCCAATGCCCGGGCCCTCAAGGCCGGCAGAGTGTAGGGGACCAGGTCTCGATGTCACAGAGGGGACCTGCATCTCACACTACTACTACTACCACCACCACCACCACCACCACCGCGCAAGCACCAGCTCAGTCACCGACTCAAGCCCCCTTTGGCTCCCAGTCGCATTCTCAACATCAGGGTAGCCCGGGGTCTCAAAATGTTGTCACCACTTCATCCGCAGCCGGTGGCGAGAGACACCCTTTTGGCCCGCGGTCGTTGGGCATCAGGGGATTGATCAACGAGGCGCAATCGGAAGCCTCCGCCGGCGACATGTCACAGCCCCGAGGGATTGATGCCCAAACCTCGCCCTACGGTATGCCCCCGAGGCAGTACAGCACGCCTGGCGAACGCCAGTACACGTACCAGAGCCACGCGCCACTAGCATCCCAGCCCGGCACACCAGCCGGGCACCCGACGACGACGCCTCTAGGTCACACGCCGTCGGAGCACAACTCGCCCAAGAGCGGCTTCCCCTTCCCGTCCATGGGTGCCTCGAGGCAGATGCTGAGCCCCAGGGAGACCAGGGCTGCGAGCATGAGCCAGGCGTCCATGAGGGCCCCCGAGCCACACCAAACCCACTACATGCCCCCGCGGGCAAAGCGGCCCTATCCGGGCGACGACGGTCCCTCGGAACCACACCGCACAGCGCCCGGCCACCCGTTCTCCGGTCCGGCACATCACGGTCCTCCCTCGGCGGGCATCGCATCGCTGACGACGCCGTCACGGTCCATGTCCCAGCCCATGATTGGGCACATGCCTCCCGGAAGCGCCGAACGACACCAGCTGCCCCCCATGACGCGAGACCCCCAACACGGCAGGGGGGGGCCCGAGTACCATGGGCAGCCGATGTTGCCGCCCGGCCAAGGCTTCCCTCCGCCGCAGTCGCCAGGCATCCCCGTCTGGTCCACACCCGGCGCCGGGACGTCTCTATACCAAAGCCTGCGGTCTGACGTGACCAAGGCGGAAGGCGGCATGGTGGTCAGGCTTCCGGGGGAGGAGGGCGGCATTCTCATACCCGTGGACGTTCACCAGGCCTCGAAACAGGCCGACGAGAAGCGGCAACGGAACGCCGGGGCTTCGGCGCGGTTCAGGCAGCGGAAGAAGGAAAGGGACCAGGAGCAGATTGCCAACCTGCAGAAGTTGGAGCAGAGGAGCCGTGACCTGGAGGCCAGACTCCGGGACATGACGCAGGAGAGGGACTTTTACAGGGACGAGCGCAACCGGCTGCGCGACGTGGTGCTGCGGACACCGCTCAGCGACATGGCGAACGGGCCTCCGAGCCCGACGTCCCCGAGGAGCGGGGGGGGATCGATGGCGGAGACGAGCCCGCTGACGCAGGCTCCCATGCTGCCGCATCAGTCCCAGCAGCAGCAACAGCAGCAGCAGCACGGGTACGCGTCGAGCGAGGCGTCGTCGGTGGAACGGCCGGCGCGGCGGCGGCGCACCGAATCGGCACAGACGCCCGAGTTTTCGATGCCGTCGTACGGCACACCCGCCCCCCAGACCGGCAACCTGCCGCCCATGCAGGCGCCCGCGTACGGCATGATGCCGCAGCAGCGGCCCCCGTCGACGACGCCGGGGGGGGAGAGGCTGCCACCCCTCCGGGTCATGGAGGGTTCGTATCCCGGATCGGACGCAGGACCGCACATGGCTGCCGGGGGCGGTGGTCCCATGTACCCCAGCTACGCGCGCGTCCCCCACGAGACGGGGTTCGCGAGCAGGGCCCCGGGTCCGCCGGGCCATCACGGCCATCACGGCCACGACATCGGGCCGCGGTAAAAAGGCGAAATCGGGAAGCAAAGCACGACAGAAAAAAAAATGTTCATTGTTCCGGGGGGTGTTGCTGGAATTCGGCTGCGCGATTTTCTTTTTGGATTTTTTGACTTGGTTTTTTTCCCCTCCAACTTTTATACATCGACACTCGCTACCAAGCTTATACCCACTTCGTTTCACCGCTCGATCTCGATGGGAGATATATCAAAATACAGATTATAATAGGACAAAAGACGGGAGGGAAACAGACAAGGGGACGGACGGATGGGGAGGTGGGGTTGAAGCGGGTTTTCGAAAATGGGACTTTGGAGTTTTGGCTACTTCAAAGAATCGCATAGTTGGGCGACCGACGCACATGCTTCTTCCGTCTTTTTTTGTCCTTCTTGTCATATATGGGAGGTTTATCATGGGAGTTGGCTGCATGGGCACAGATGGGAGGGGGAAACCTGCACAGAAAGAAGGAGTAAACAGTCACAACAGAAAGGGGGGAAAGGGGGGGCAGCCGTTTGGTTTGGAACCCCCCCCAATCCCCCCCTCTCCCGGACTCGGTCCGACCAAATCAGCTTTTCCACAGCGTTGGATATTAAATGTCTCGATCAGTCTTTTCTGTGGTTGTTCTTCAACACCCTGCCAGGAATGGAGCGGGATTCCGAACAGGAACCGTGTGTGAGAGCGACAGCCGCCGGGCACGTTTTTCTGAGGCGTGCGTTGTCCTGAGTAGGGTGGGTGAGTGTTGTCGAGATTATACTGTCTCAGTCACAGGCCAACAAGTCAGTTTTCACTCCGATCAGTTGCCTCCCCCCCCCCCCTCTTCCTCTCCTCTCCCTACGAAGCAGCAGCCATCGGCGAATGGCCAAAGGAGGGAGAGACAAGATGGCAGGCTTATACGTGCTCGGATCAGTTTGGCGTCTGCAGAACAGACAGACAGTTGGACGGTTACTTGGACAGGCGTGCGTCGGGTGCGGAAAGCAAAATGACAAGATGGCGGGCTCTCGGGGCGCCAACCTCGACTGGGGGGGGGGGGGGGGGGGGGGGGGGGGGGGGGGGGGGGGGGTTGGAGTGAGGCGGAGGGGCGTGTTGATATGAGTTTCCGGCCCGTCAGTACATAGTAGGAGGAGAGAGAGACGGGGGGGAGGGGGGGTTAGTTGGACTGCATAGTAGATATACGATCGCCTGCCAATGCCGGGGTGAACGACGATGTGTCTCGTTCTTTTGCGAGAGATGGCTGCGGGGGAAAGCCGGGCTCATGTCGCAAGAATGCAAGTCATTTCATCCATCCATCTATTCATTCATTAGTTCATCCTCCTCGTCGTCGTTCGCCCGTCGTTGCCCGGGGGGGTTGTCATGATCGGCCGCAGCGGGAGATCCGTTGGCTGTTGAACCACGACAGAAAAGCGGACACACAACTGCCGCTCTTTTTCGCTCGTTTCTCGGCAAAAGCGTCCAACACCTACATGGAATTGGGAAAAGCGTCGGCAACGTGTCTCATGCCCTTGACTGAGTTGAGTCCTGAGTTGTATGTGCGTGTGTGTGTGTGTGTGTGTGTGAAGTTTTGCGAGCTGGCAGAACAGGCCCGCCACGTCACACACACACACACACGCGCGCGCGCGCGCGCGCGCCAGCATTTCCACTGGGCGGGAAGTAAAGCAAGCAAGCAAGCAGTCCCTTGCGCCACGGCCAGCGGCTCCCGATTGACGACGGCCTCGGGGAGGGGGGTGCCGCGCTAGCCGATGAGATATTCCAGACCCCCCGTCAAGGTAGGTAGGCACACGTAGGTAGGGAGGTATGCAGGTAGTGTTTGGTGCTCTAGGACAGGTTGGGCGTGTCCACACCAAATGCTAAATGCTGTATGTACGTGGACAATGGAGGATGGTTGTCTCGGGCGCCATTGGAGTGAGGAGTTTATTGCCCAATCGAACAGTACAGTACAGATTACCTTGTGTCGCGCCGAGTCCGGACGTAGGTAGGTAGGTAGGAAGTTGGCCAAGGAGACGGACGCACCTTGGTGTTGTGTAGTCGTGATGGTGGCGGCTGTATCGGGACAAAACATGTCACGGTTCAGGGTCTGACAAGAAGAGACGGAAGTAGCGCTTAGGAGAAAAGGAAAGGGTCGGGGAGGGGAAGAACGGGGGACGGGAGACGGGAGACGGGGAACCGGGTAGGTAACGGCGAACGGGAAACGGCAGGTGCGGCTAGGCTAGGTTAGGTTAGGTTAGGTTAGGTTAGCTGATCCCATGCCCCACTTTTCTGGATGTAGTCCCCAACTGGGTACTTCCATGTATTGATTGCATTTCATAGCACAAGCCGTCCTTCCCACCTTGCAGCGTGAAGTGGGATCCGAACCTAGGTATGTAGTTTACTACTGCGTATGTAGAGTATGTGTGTCTAGGTGGTGGAGTAGTCGAGTTTGACATATGAACTTGATACGTGTGTTTAGTTTACATAGTTAGGGTTGGCGTCCAAGCTGCAAGATGATGCATGCTCGCTCCGATCCACAGCTTGCAGGTCGGTTAGGTACGGTACCTAGGCAGCTAGGTAAACTAAGGTGGGGTGGTGTCAGGTAGGTAGATACCTACCTTTCCGGGCTTACCTAGGTACCTAGGTAGCCTTAGCCTCTCTGCCCGTTCCGTGTCAAGACGCAGGTGATTGGAGAGTACCTCGCTGAATTCGGGAGGAGGGAAGGTCTCTCTCTCTCTCTCTCTCTCTCTCTCTCTGCCGGGCCGTTGTTTATTTTTCGGTAGACCCTGTTTGTGTCTGACGCCGATGGGGAAGGCGCCTTCCAAAACAGTCACAACTAGTGTAAACTGGCATAAGGTAAGGTGAGGTCCTTCCCTGACTGAGACCGCCTCTGATACCTAGCTAACTTACGGATACGTATCCCACTCGGGGAAGGGGCGCTCGAGAGTGTACTTACTAAGATACCTTTAGGTAGGTAGTGTACCTTTACGAAGGTGCCTAGTATGGCGGTCCCCTTGCGACCCGGCGAAATTGACATGTTGCATCCGTCCTCTTTTCTTCTCGTCGGAAACATCCTTTTCTGCCACACACTCTCCGTCTCTCTCTCTCTCTCTCTCCAAACTATGTTATCCATTATGGATATCATGTCCACTAAAACGAGGTTACTCCCTTGCTTGGACGACCTTTCTGGAAGATTTCTCTGTCCACCACCCTGTCGATAGAGTGAGTGAGTGGCTCTTCCTCGTCGCAACGCGTACCGCCAAGCTGCTGAGTCAACGGAATGCTTCGAGCTGATGGTGCCATTGTTTGAATCGCAAGCAATCGATTGAGTTTGTATTCGCGTGTTTTCTCCCTTTTGCTGCTACCAGAGTATCCTTGGGTACGGTACTACTCACCTCGCTGGTAAAAGAGGGGACTCTGGTCTTTTGACTCGCCGGCAGTGCAGTTGGGGGGGGGGGGGGGGGACGGTGTAAACGGATATGACGCTTGACCCAACGGGAACGGAATGAATATGCGACACCGACGCGGCCACTGACGAAGCGACAACAGCAAGACAAGACACCTGTTTGAAGTCCGGATGTTAACCTCGTCACAGACAGCCGCTTGACTTGGCACGGAGTTCCGCCACCGCACCCCCTGTCGGCCCTCCCTGTATGGCAGCTTGTTGCATCAAGATTGAGCTCATCTCCCGAGGATAACTGCATCGTGGGCACAGCTTCTGTGACTGCGAATTGGAAAACTACCTTCGTAGGTAGGTACATACTGCAGTAGTGTAGTGTAGTTCCGGAGCCGCGCCCGTAGTGTGAGGAACAGCAAGAGAAGGCAAGGCGGCGGGGAGGGGAGGGGAGGGGGGTGGAAACGAAGAAAGGAAAAGAGGGGCCCGTTGCCGTATATGGAAACTACATACCTCACTGGACCTACCTACCTACTACATACAGTATCCGTACCTTCACTACAGTATAAACAAAGTACGATCGGGATCTGGACCCAATCTAAACTACCTACGTGGTAGTCACTACCGACCTGATAGGTTAGCTGCCCCGCACCACCGTCTTGCCCCGAATCGGTGCGGTGCCTGCCTTGCTGTACTTGCAGAGAAAGACCACCTCACGCCATCGTCCCCTCTCGCCCTCGCGACGTTCCCGTGAACCATGTCCATCTCTGCCCGCCCTGTCGCATCCGACCTGGCCCGCCGCCTGGGCCTGGTTGCTGTGGCCGGGGTAACCCGACGGCCATCCCGCTCGACGCCGCCGAGGGTCCTCGCCGCCCCGTCGCCCAATCGCGCCTTTGCGACCTCGCCCCGTCGCGGCACCAAGACCACCACCGAGCTGACGGCCCCGAACGGCAGGACGTGGACGCAGCCCCTCGGCCTCTTCATCAACAATGACTTTGTCAAGAGTTCCAACGCCCAGACCCTCGCAACCACCAACCCATTGTGAGACTGCCTGCCTGCTTGCCGTCTGTTCCCTCGTGCAAGACTGTCTGCTTATGCGACCCACCTACCTAGCAACGAAGAGGATATTTGCTCCGTCTATGCCGCCACGCCTGACGATGTCGACAGTGCCGTTGCCGCCGCGCGAGCCGCTTTCACCCACCCGTCGTGGAGGCGCCTCTCCGGCACTGACCGCGGCTACATGATGATGAAACTCGCCGACCTCGTCGACGCCAACCGCGAGATCCTGGCCACCATTGAAACCCTCGACAACGGCAAGCCCTACTCCTTGTCCCGCGATTACGACGTGCCGCATTTTTCGGAGGTCATCCGCTACTACGCCGGCTATGCCGACAAGATCCAAGGCCAGACGATCGACGTAGGCCCCGACAAGCTGGCGTACACGATCAAGGAGCCCGTCGGCGTGTGTGGCCAAATCATTCCCTGGAACTACCCTTTGTGCATGAGCGCCTGGAAGTTGGGGCCCGCGCTGAGTTGCGGCAACACCGTAGTGCTGAAGCTGGCCGAGCAGACACCGCTCTCCATGTTGTACGTCGCCCAGCTGATCAAGGAGGCCGGCTTCCCCCCGGGCGTCGTCAACATTGTCAACGGGCACGGCCGCGACGCCGGCGCCGCCCTTGCCCGGCACGCGGGGGTCGACAAGGTCGCCTTCACCGGCAGCACGGCCACGGGCAGGGAGATCATGAAGCTCGCCGCCGGCACCCTGAAGAACGTCACCCTTGAGACCGGCGGCAAGTCGCCTCTGATCGTCTTCGACGACGCCGACCTCGACCAGGCCGCCAAGTGGTCCCACGAGGGCATCATGAGCAACCAGGGGCAGGTCTGCACGGCGACCTCGCGCATACTGGTCCACGAGGCCGTCTACGAGCCCTTCATGACGAAATTCGCCGCCGCGGTCCGCGACATCTCCGTCGTCGGCGACCCTTTCGACGAAGCCACCTACCAAGGCCCGCAGATCACGCGCGCGCAGTACGAACGCGTCTTGGGGTTCGTCCAGTCGGCCAGGGACGAGGGGGCAACGGTCGCCCTGGGCGGCGCGCCGGCCCCGCAGGCCTCCGGCAAGGGCTTCTTCGTGCAGCCGACCGTGTTCACGGACGTGACGACGTCGATGCGCGTCTACCGCGAGGAGATCTTTGGGCCTTGCGCTGCCGTGGTGAGGTTCCGCACCGAGGAGGAGGCGCTGGAGATGGCCAACGACTCGGTGTACGGGCTGGGCGCGGCCGTCTTCACCAAGGACCTGGCGAGGGCGCACCGCGTCGCGAGGGACGTCGAGGCCGGCATGGTTTGGGTGAACAGCAGCAACGATTCGGACTTTAGGGTGCCGTTCGGCGGGGTGAAGCAGAGCGGCGTCGGGAGGGAACTGGGCGAGGCCGCGCTGTCGGGGTACTGTAACGCGAAAGCGGTGCACGTCAACTTGACTAGCAGGTAGCTCCTTCGCCCGCCGTTCGGCAATTACGTGCGCCCGATATCAAGCGCCCGACATCCCGTGGGTGGCGGAGCTCAACCTCTCGCTGCAGCGTAAAGGTCTGACGTGGATCGACAAATACAATGACGCGCATAGTCTGACCAAGACGACATTGCATTCTTCTTGCCATGGACGCGAGATGTGATGCGTGTTTGGCGGATCACGATATGTAGTCGCGACTACCTCTTCAATACAAGTTCGAAGCAGGAGAGTCTCTCCCTCTCGAAACCCATCTGCACCTCGGCCGTCTTTGAAAACAAAAATCTTCGTGTCTGAACATCTCTCTGGTCCCCCCCCCCCTCTTCTTTGTCGCTGCCTTCATCTTCCTGCGGACCGTTGACCTCTCCCGAACGAACGAACTAGCAGGCCTTTTTTCTTTTCTTTTCCTAAACTCACCCGTTCCCAAACGGCAAGTTCCGACGAAAACACATCATCATCAAGCGGCATCCGAAGTCACCGAAACAACCGTATAAAAAAGGATGAATAGAGGAGAAGGGATTTTTTTTGACGTGGAACTCAGTCGCCCCAATCTTCAAACGTTGGTCCCTCGGGCCGTATTCATTCTCACCTCATCTCACACCCTCAACTTCACTCTCATCACGTCACCGACCGACTGATATCCTCCTCTGCAGACTACATCACAACACAACAACATACAACCTAACAATACCCATACGATTTTTTTTTATTGAAAAAAGGTAGGGAAAAACAACTTCCGCCACCTCCGTACCGCCTTACCAGGTTTATAGATTGCCTGCCAGCGTCGGGCTCGGCGACGGTACAACGTTATCTCACACCGTCACCGAGGAAGTCCCGATAGGGCTACGCAGCACGTCCGGCTCTCAATACGCCGTCCCTCAACTCACTTCACATCCGAGAACCCGCTCCTCGCTCGCATCTAGACGGAAGTCACGACCCAGAGGTTCCACATTGCTCATCCGAATCCGAACAGCAGGTGCTCTTCGGACGTGCCTTCCGCTCGACGGCATCGTCACCAGGCCACGCAAATCGAACCCCTGAATCCCGAACCCGCCTGCCGATGTGGAGATGACGACGGCTCCCCGCCCCAACATCACCCACCGCGGAAGCCGCGGCTCTCCGCGCCTACAAGCAGCGCCTCGTCGAGCGCATCCCCGCCACCGTCTCTGACGGCCACCGCACGACACTCGGCGACACCATCGAGGCGCAGGCCGACGTGCCGAGCCTCGACTGCGGGCTCCGCTGGGCCGCCGAGACCGCCTATCACAACGGCACTGAGCCCCCCCCCCCCCTCTCCGCTGAAAGATCCAAGAGTCGCTAACGAGGCAGATTACGCTGGGTGCAGCTCGAGAAAACGTTTCTGCGGCTAGTGACGCCAGCCGAGGAGCTGAGCTGCTCCATGTCCCGGAGTTTAATGTTTGAAAAATGTACTCAGATTAGGTGTCTATGAAATGTCTTTGGCTCCCCCAATAAGAACAGACCAGCCAACTCCAAAACAACACAAGCAGGAACGACTAAAAAAATAAAACATTATGAGACATCAATATTGCAGGCCATTGTTTGCGAATCGAAATTTGTACTGCTGTGCTTGCCACGACTCCCCGTCACTCACAGCTCGGCTATGTGCTGCTTTTGTTTGATGGCATACTGCCACGACCCCGCTGCCCTGACTCGACTGATGCCACATGGCGGCGGAGTATCATGCCGTGTGTGGAGGCGAGCATGATGCGAAGATCAGGGCAGAGGCCGTCGTTCTGCTGCTGCTGACAGACTCGCCGCACCGCCGACGTTGACGCAGTGGGTGGGTCAGCACGGAACCGGAACGTTGATTTATTTCCCCCCCCGGGATTCTGAAGGGCAAAAGCGGTCAGCAATCAGAGACAAGAGAAGGGATGCAAGAGGAGCGGCTCTCGAGCAGCGTCCGCCCTTGATGGGGCACTTACAACAGGTACCGAATGCTGACTGGCAACCAGCACCGCAGAAATCGGTAGTGCTACCGCACCAGCCGTACTGGGAGCAGCAGTTACCGAATTCCGAGCCGGTGCAGGTGGTGTTGCCCGCCGAGGCGCCGCAGGCTCCGTCTTGCGAGATCTTGGCGCCGCTGCTGGCGCTGGTGCAAGTGCCGTAGGCAGACTGGCATCCGCTGCCACAATGCGCAGCGGAGGAGCCGCACCATCCGTACTGGGAGCAGCAGTTGCCAAAAGTAGAGCCTAAACACTGTTTTTTGCCGGTGCCGCCGCAACTGCCATCAGTAGAGACGGGGGTGGTTGAAGATGGAGATGCAGCAGAGGCGGATGCAGACTGCGTGTTGGTGCCGGGGGATGCAGCAGCACTGGGAGGGGAAGACGTTCCTGAAGAGAGCTTGTCAGACGACGAAGACAACGAAGGAGAGCGTGTGGAGGAGGTCGAGCCATCGGACTGGGCGCTAACGCTGTTGCCCGAGCTTGTACTGGTGGATGAGCTTGTCCTGCCGACAGTGCCGGTGGCAGGCGAGACAGAAGAAGAGGACGAAGTGCTGCTGCCACGGCCAGACGACGAAGAGGAAGAGGTCCTACCTGTGCTCGCCCCGACCGACGAAGACTGACCCGCGCATGTGCCGTACTTGGACTGGCAGCCCGTACCGCAGTAGTCGGAAGTGCTGCCGCACCACCCGTTCACGGAACAACAGTTGCCAAAGGTGGAGCCCTGGCAGGTCTTTCCGGCGGCGGCACCACAGGTGGCATCGAGCGATACGGGCAGAGAGGTGGAGGTCGAGGTCGACGTGGGGGATGCGGCAGCGGAAGGAGCCTTGGAGGTGGCCGAGCCCGTGCTGGTGCAGGCCTTGGGGCTGACGGCACTGATCTTGAAGTTGTAGGCGGGAACGTTGCCGCGGTACCAGTTGGCTGGGGGGTCGCCCAAGCACTCGCCGACGGTCACGGCCTTCCAGCCGTTGGCAACGATGGAGTCGAGCATGTGGTTGGTGAAGGTCGTGGCAACCTGCTCGTGGATATCGTGCTCAATGTGCAAGTAACTGTCGTTGCAGGCCGATCGCGCAGTCATGGCCGCATCCCACAGGCCGATGCTGACTTGGATTTGACTGGGATCGCTGTGAAGATAGCCCTCAGTGTCGAGATCGAAGTAGGTGATGTGGTAGCCAAGGTCCACCATCAGTTTCTGGCAATCGGTTCCGCAAATGGAGTATGGTGGCCGCATGTAGGTAGGGTAGAAGCCAAGAATGTCCTTGAGTGCAATCTCGTTATAGATCATCTGGTTCTTACGCTGCGTTGCCGTCATCTGGTCAAGGTTCTCGTGCGACCAAGTGTGGCTGGCAACTTGATGGCCCTCGGCGACCATGCGCTGGAATAGTCAGGCTTGTATCCTGGTGAACCCTTGAGAAGGAAGAACTAACCTTGATGACATCGCGGTACTTCACATTGATCTGCCCCTTGCCAAGGTTGTTGCCAGTGATAAAGAAGGTGGCGACGGCGCTATGCGCCTTGAAGGCGTCCAACATGGCTGCAGTATAGAGGTAAGGACCGTCGTCATAGGTGACGGCAATATCGCCTGGTTTTTCGCAAGAATAGATGCCCACGCCACCGTAAGGCACGCTACCCTTCCGAGTCCTCGTGTCCTTGGACGTATCGGAACCGCTAGGCTTCTGATTGCCATCACAAGCTGGGCCATAGGTGATCTGACAGTCGGGTGCACTGCAGTAGTCCGGTCCGGTTCCGCACCATCTGCCCGGTATTAGTGGGTTGCTCCCCACGAGGAGGGAAAGATGAGGCGACGTACCCTTCGGCTGAACAGCAAAAGCCGTTTGCACACCTTCCAAAGGAACCTCCGCACTGATCGTTGTCGCCAACTGGGATGGTGGTAGAGGCTTGACGAGGATTCAAATGATTCCTGGCGTGATTGTGAGGTTTGTTGGGCACGGAGGGGGGATTCCAAGGCTCAAACGCCGCGCGCCTCTGCCGCAACTCTTCCTTGTCCCTCAGACGCGGCAACACTATGTTGGGGTGCGGCGCGTTTCCATGAGCATGAGCCGCCTCCAACCCGGCAAGGGTGGCGAGCAGAGCGGGGGACCAACGCATCGCGACGATGTTGGACCTGTGCAGTCCGAGTCGAAGGGGTGTACGTAGCTCCTGCCGGGAAATGCTTCCAAAGAAAGTCTGTGCAACAAGAACTCGACAGATGAAGAAGAACAACGACGGCTGGTGCTTGTTGTTGTGGGCTCAAGATGTCCGTGATGGAAGGTATCGAATTTGGATATCTCCATGGAGCGTGTGGACTGTCATGTTATATACGGAGTGATGGCGGCGGCTGTGTGGATGTCGGCCTCGAGTTTCCCCTGGAGGAAAGAAGATTGGCGACGGTAGACGAAAGCCACACCCGCTCGCCTCCCTCAGTTGGGAGGGCCGAGCTGTTCATAGCAAGACAATGGGAGGGTCGAGAGCACAAATCGCGTTGGGCGTTCGGGATCGTGTAGCGAGTGTGGCGTCGATGCTTCAAGCTGGCGCGGCGCAGGATGGCGTGCGTAGAGCGAGACCATGATTGTAAGATGGGTAAGATGGGCGCGGCATGAGGGGGCTTGGTCCTGTCTGCTCGCGGATATCGCCAAGAAAGGGCCATTGCATCGAACCAAAGATGAGATAGATGGCAGGCTTGGGAAGAGAGGATGCCGAAGACAGCGAAACCTGGGTAGAGAACAACGAACGACACAAAGAACGGAGTGGGGAGGTGTGGAGAAACAGACAGCAAGCACAAAAGACTGGGGAGAAACACGAAAACACAAGAGTATCCAGTGGCCAAGGCGGGCTAGGTGACAAGCGACTAGTCGCGACGGTGAAGGACCGTTCGGTCGGGTGAGATGGGATAGGATGGGAGAGACTAGTCGGGGACGCACTGACGAGATCCGAGAGGCTCGAGTGATGGAAGAGGCCAGGCGGGGAGGTGCATCTTTCGGCGCCGTTCCGTGCGAAAGAGAAGAAGAAAAAGAAGAAGTCTGCAGCAGTCGAGGCGAGGCGACAATCAACGCAGCTCAAGGGCGTTTACCCGGGGGCCACTTACCTACTACATACCTCCCTCAAGCAGGTAGGCGCGCCTACCTACGTAGGTGGTCAGCGCCGCTGTTTGTTTGGTTCAAGCACCGGGAGTTATCATTCTGAGGGGAGAGAAGTTGCCTGGTGGACTAGTACGATGATGTACATAGGTACCCGAGGTAAGTGCATAAGGTAGTAGTCTAATAATCCCACGGGCTTGCCAAGGCTGACCCGTGTGGTTGATTGTTGTGTGTGCGACGAGAATTAATAGACAGGATTAGGACGAAGGCGATCGGCGCCAGTCGGTCAATCCCATCCCGTTCCCGTCCCCCCGACGCCGTGCACCGGTTCCCGACCGTGGTCCTGGGTACCGTACCGTAGGTGCAGAGTAAGGTTAAGGCCTTGGCACTACTGCACCATGCAGGTGACAGTTATGTTCTTCCTCCTGTAATTTACGATAGGACCGCCGTCGCAACTACTCTCTCGCTCAAAGCCATGGGGCCTTGGCAATGGCACTTATTTTCTCTCTCACATTCATTTCGACAGCATCGGCCGGCCTTGGCTTCTGGCAAGCAATCGGGATTTGGTTTACTAGACAAAGCATAGTTAAGCGTAATCATGTTGAGTAATACTGTGTGCTACCTCCGGATATAATTCAGCCGCTCCGGTCAGAACAGACGCACCCTGATCCGACAGTCTGGTCCAGACGTGGTGTAATGCCTCTGGGGGGGGGGGGGGGGGGAACTAAAAAAAACTCTGAGCACCAACCGAACCTTGCCTGGATGCATAAACGAGGCCCTGCCTGTAGCACCATCCCATCTTATCTGCACCATGCATGCAAGCTCCATAGTCATCGCCGCTGTGCCTATGCACCTAGCCCGTGCTTGCGGGCCTGTTCCGATGAGCGGCAAAATCCCTCTTGCCCCGAGAGCGATCCAAGGACCCGGCATCGCGCCGCTTCTGCCACGCAACGACACGTACCAAAATAAAACTTGTACATCTTGATGAGTTTCTACCATTGCCATATCAAAACAGACTGCGAAATGTGCTGCCCCAAGCGCACTGGTTCCGATCACCGTTGGTGACTGCTTGGCTAACGTACATTTGTAAATATACCCTCCATCTCCACTCCCAAGACGCTCGACTTGAATCGTCTAGCCGAAACGGGTATGCCATCAACCGTCACATAACCCGTCTCTCTTCCTGGTGACGCCGCTTCTCATGGCGCAGGTGATCCCTGCGTACATATTAAAACCGTCTGCGGTCCCCTCTGCCGTCGCCACTGGCCTCACTTGGTGAGCCACTCGCCACCAGTCGTCCAACGCCACAAGCCTGCTGTGACCTAAAGGTCCTTGTCGCCACATTTTCTCCGCTGTTGTCGTCTGTATCCTCGGCGGCCTGGTCCTTGATGGCCTCGGGCCTTGCGTGTTGGCACGATGGCATCACACGAGGTACATACCGTATTAAATTTTTATGCCATCGTCGTGCTGAGCCCCC